>PVKP010001303.1:76421-151086 GCA_004027715.1 Plecturocebus donacophilus | reverse complement strand
CATCAATTCACTTATATTCTTCTCTAAGTTGTCCATTCTCGTTAACATTTCGTTAAATCTTCTTTCAAGGTTCTTAGTTTCTTTGCATTGGGTTAGAACATGTTCTTTTAGCTCACAGAAGTTTCTTATTATCCACCTTCTGAAGCCTGATTCTGTGAGTTCATCACACTCATCCTCCGTCAAGCCTTGTTCTCTTGCTTATGAGGAGCTGCGATCCCCTGTAGGTGGAGAGGCATTCTGATTTCGGGTGTTCTCAGCCTTTTTGCACTGGTTTCTTCCCATTTTTGTGGATTTATCCACCTGTCGCCTTTTAATTGCCGACTTTCAGATTGGGTCTCTGAGTGGACGTCCGGCTTGTTGGTGATGAAGTTTTTTCTGTTTCTTAGTTTTCCTTCAAGGGACGCCCTTTCCCCACAGAGCTGGGCCTTCCCGGGTTCAGCTGTGCTTGTTCTCGGTCCTCAGAGCTTCCAATTGCTGTTCTCCTTGTGGGGATGGGACCAGCCGAGCCCGACTAAAAGGGCATCCAGCCCCGTACACTTCGCACCGAGAAGCACCATGCCGGCCAAAAGAGTCGTGCTGGTGACCCGTGTGGCTCCTTCGCCGGGAATCTCCCAGTCTGTGGGCATCAAAAATTCATCTGCAATTGCGGCATCCACTTGCTCTCTGCGCTTTCACTGGGAGCTCCAATCCTGAGCTGCTGCTACGTGGCCATCTTGGATCTCTCTATCGTACTTTGCAGATACCAAGTTGAAGGTTTGTGGCAATCCTGTTGGGCAAGTCTATCTGTGCTGTTTTTCCGATAGGATGTGCTCCCTGGGTATCTCCATGTCACATTTTAGAAATTCTTGCAATGTTTCAAACCTTTTCATTATTATATCTGTTATGGTCATCTGTGATCAATGATCTTTCATAATACTATTGTAATTGTCTTGAGGTACCACAAATTGCACCCAGAAAAAATGCCAAACTTAATCAAGAAACTGTTTCAACAACCAGTTGTTCTCTCATTGCTCTCCCTCTCTTAAGCCCTCCCTATTTCCTGAGATACAAAAGTATGAAAATTAGGCTAACTAATAAGCCTACAGTGGCCTCTGAGTGTTCAAGTGAAAGAAAGAGTTTCACGTCTCTCGCTTTAAATCAAAAGCTAGAAATGATTATGCCTAGAAATGATTAGTTTGGAAATGATTAAGCTTAGTGAGGAAGACATGTCAAAAGCTCAGTCAGGCTGAAAGCTGGGCGTCTTGCACCAAACGGTTTGCCAAGTTGTGAATGCAAAGGAAAGATTCTTGAAGGAAATTAAAAGTGCTACTCCAGTGAACACATGAACGATAAGAAAGTAAAACAGCCTTATTGCTGATATGGAGAAAGTTTGAGTGATCAGGATAGAAGATCAAACCAGCCACAACATTCCCCTAAGCCAAAGCCTAATCCAGTCATAATTCTATGAAGGCTGAGAGAGGTGAGGAAGCTGCAGAAAAAAAAAAAGTTTGAAGTTAGCAGAGGCTGGTTCATGAGGTTTAAAGAAATAAGCTGTCTCTATAATATCAAAGTGCAAGGTGAAGCAGCAATCGCTAATGTAAAAGCTGCTGCAAGTTAGCCAGGAAAGAACTGATGAAGGTGGCTAAACTAAATAACAGATTTTCAGTGGAGACGAAACAGCCTTCTATTGGAAAACGATGCCATCTAGGACTGTCATAGTTAGGAGGTAAGGTCAGCACCTGGCTTCACAGGACAGGCTGGCTCTCTTGTTAGGGATAATGAAGCTGGTGACTTAAGCTGAAGCCAGTGCTCACTTCCCATTCTGAAAATGCCAGGACGCCTAAGAATAAAGCTAAATCTACTCTGTGCTCTGTAAATGGAACAACAAGGCCTGGATCACAGCATATGTATTTGCAGCATGGTTTATTGACTATTTTAAGCCCACTGTTAAGACCTGCTGCTTAGAAAAAAAAAGATTTCTTTCAAAATATGACTGCTTATTGACAATGAACCTGGTCACCCAAGAGCTCTGATGGAAATGTACAAGAAGATTAATGTTGTTTTCATTCCTACCACAACATCCATTTTGCAGCCCATAGATCAAGAGGTAATTTCAACATTCAAGCCTTATTATTTCAGAAATACATTTCCTAAGGCTATAGCTGCCACACAGAGAGATTCTGCTGATGGATCTGAGCAAAGCAAATTGATAACCCTCTGGAAAGGATTCACCATTCTAGACGCCATTAGAAACATTCATGATCCGTGAAAAGAGGTCAAAATAACACATTAACAGGAGTTTGGGAGAAGTTGATTCCAACCCTGATGGATGACTTCGAGGGGTTCGAGACGTCAGTGGAGGAAGTAACTGAAGATGTTATAGAAATCGCAAAAGAGCCTGAATTAGAAGTGGAGCCTGAAGACATGACTGAATTGCTATAATCTCATGATAAAACTTGAACGGATGAGAGGTCATTTCTAACAAAGGGAACAAATTGTTTCTTGAGATGGAGCTACTCCTGGTGAAGATGCTGTGAACATTGTGGAAATGACAACAAAAGACTTAGAATATTCTATAAACTTGTGGATAAAGCAGTGGCAAGGTTTGAGGGGATTGCCTCCAAAGTTGAAAGAAGTTGTGCTGCGGGACAAATGCTACCAAACAGCATCATGTGCTCCAGAGATCTGTTTTGTGCAATGAAGAGTTAATTGATGCAGCAAATTTCATTGTTGTCTTATTTTAAGGAATCGCTACAGTCACTCCCACCTTCAGCAGCCACCATCCTGATCAGCTGGCAACTGTCAACACCAAGGCAAGACCCTCCACCAGCAAAAAGATGGTAACTTGCTGAAGGCTCAGATGATAATTAGCATTTTTTAGCAATAAGGATTTTAAAATTAAGGTATGTACATTGTCTTTTTGACATAATACACACTTAATAGAATACAATATAAATATATTGTTTACAGTATAAATGTAAACAGCATTTCTATGTCCTGGGAAGCCAAAATTTCATGTGGTTTGCTTTATTGTGATATTTGCTTTATTGTGGTGGTCTGCACTGGAACCCCCAATATCTCTGAGGTATACCTGTAAGGAGAAAATATTACAAATAATAAGAAACAGAATATGCTGAAAGAAACAAGAATCAGGGGACATCTACCTCTTTCATATATAAAATAGCTCAGCTAAATTTGACTTTGTAACTGGATAATTAACATGCCTATATTTTGGAGTCATTCTCTCCTTATGGTGGATGTTTGCATGGAAATCTCCAGCCAAGTGCTCCATCCTTGCTGCTCTTACTTATACCTGCAAACGGACAGGGAGCTGAAGTCACCTGGTGGGAAAATGAAGAGTGAACGCTCTGCAGACTACATCTCACTAGACAGCAAAGGGAGGCTGTCTTCCTCCATGTGCCTCCAAGAGCAGAAATGGTAGGAATAATGTACCTCTTTACATCCTGATTCATCTTATTTTCAAATCAGAACCCCACCAGCCACCACCCTTGAAAACAAAAGTGAAAGAGAAATAAGGAGAGACAGATAGATTGAACTGCGACACCCTCATTCAGATCCTAACAAGGAAACAATCCTACCATTTGCAATCAGATAAGGGATATTATCTCAGTAATAAAAGGCAATTGAGAATCTAAATGAAAAATCTAATGCTTTTCATGCTGATTTATTTTAGATTAGAAAAAGTTAAACTAGATGTAAACATGAAGAGATGAAGCATGAAGAGGGAATTACGGAAGAGCGATAAATCTCAGTTTTGAGTTATTATAGGTGCAGGGTTGCATTAACCAGAAAATACACTGTTGATCCATAAACTGATCTGACATTAATTATTGTTGCAGAAGAGTTCAGAAGATTGAATAAAAACATGCAACACTGGCAGAGATCAATCTTGCATATAGATTAGCAGTAGAGAGCACATATCTATCACATCAACCCCACGAGAGTCTGTGCTCACCAATCAATCAACAGTCCAACCTGGAACCATCCATCGCACATGCTGTCTGCCCTCTAGTGGAACCTCGTACATCCCTTGAAGGAGACATTCAGATGCTGAAAAGAGATAGCCCTCTTTCCTTTGGACTCCAGTAATGTCTATCTTTATATCAAAGAGAAGATGCAGCCAAAATCCACCTTTGGTCTTTGTGTCCTTGGGATCCAGGTAGACTTGGGATGTCTCCTCTGTTTTCTCTGCAAACCATGCACGTGTCCAGAGAGGCAAAGTTATTGAGTGGGGGAAGGTACTGGTAGCAGGGTTCTGTGTAGACCCTGGGAAATTCTCAGCTGTTTTCTCCCCTTCCCTCTTTCCTGCTGTATATAAAGTTTCTGTCCCTGTTTTGCTTGCGCAATGCTTTACAAAGCTCAGGAGCCATCTCTACCTACCCCAACCACCCCTACATACAGACCCAGGCACACACACACACACATGCACACACATACATTGCTTTATAGTTGGAGAAGGGACAATCTAAGCACTTGGTGTAGGAGTTAAAAATGAGGCTGAATCATGGCTCTGGCATTTAGTAGCTCAGTGACCTAGAGCAAATTGCCTAATCTCTCCATGCCTCAGTGTCCCTGTCTATTAAATGCAGGAGAATGTCTGCTGTATGGGAGTTGAAATAAATCAGGACTGGATGAGGGAGTATATGGAAAACCCTAACTCAGACGCTGGTGATGAAGATGCATCAAATGTCCACAGTACTGATTGACAGTCCTCCATCCCAAACTCTTGGGACCAGATGTGATTCAACAATAATTTTTTTTGGATTTTAAAAAGATAATACTGTAGAACAACTCCATCAGGATCTGAGATAGAACTCTGTAATTAAGATCTAATTAATAAAACGTGTGAATATTCACACTCAGTGGAATAAATTAATATCATAAATAGCCTTAGGTTAGCACAGGTAAGGTTTCTCTATCAGAATAGTTTGCTACAAACCCAGGGAGAAAAACTCTTGGACTACGGAGCTTTATGCACGTTAGCATTGCAGATTAGGGCTATGGATCCATGGTGAGTACTCAGATATCTTGAAGGGAGAGTCAGGAAACAACAAATACAGTATAATATTTGCTCATTTGAGCTCAGCTATGATGGCAGGATTTGGGAGAACAAGTGAGAGCATGTAGGAGTTGCTTTGTAAAGCATTTAGTCTTACATATATGGAAGGTTCTACTATTGTTACACCTATAATGTTTAGTCAGAGCTCATGGGAGCACGGCTTCTGGCTGCGGATGGAATTCATAGATCAATGTGATGTTGATGTTACTATTGTCTAGCAGATACCAGGCTTGACCACAGAATTTCTGCAGGGTGGGTCTGGCAGGCTTGTGCCTGTGAAGTGGCAGGTGGTGTGGTGGGGTGGAAGGAAGGCTGGCCCAGGGTCAGGAGGGCTGGTGTAGGTGACACAGCCACCATTTTCTTGTTCTTGGGCACTTAGGTTTCTTATCCTTTCTGGGCCTTAGTTTTGTTATATATATATTTTAAAAATCTGTGTGTCCTAGCCACCACCTTTCAGAGACTTTGGAGAATCAAAATGAAGTCATGCGAATGTCAGAGCTTTGCACACTGGGGCATTCCACTCTATCGAAGATCGTCCTCATTTTCTTAGGGTACTTGATCCTAATCATGGTTTTCTATTCCTTGGGACTGATTCTAATATCATGGATTCCAATTTGGGGTCCTTCATTCACTTACTAGGGTTGTGTGACCTGGGGCAAGTTACTTACCCTCTCTGTGCCTCAGTTTCCAGATCTGTAAAGTGGAAATAATAATGATCATGCCTCTGTCACAGAGTTGTTAGAAGATCCTGTGAGGATTAATTGTCCTCACACAGTGACAGCTCCTCACGTGACCCCAAGCTTAAATCAGGCCCATGAGTCACTGGGAACAGAGGTGGAAAATGGTTCTTAAAGCTTTTTCCCATTGGGTGGTTTTGGTCAATCACTGTTTCCATTCACTAAATAACACCCTAATGGCCTCAGAGACTTAAGGGAGACTTTAAAGGACTGAGTTAGGAGTCACTTAATGATCACTCACAAAATAGCGAAGGCTGATCAGGCTGTCTCTCAGAGAAGTAAATAGTAAGAATTGAAGTCAACCTTTTGTTTATTGGGGAAAATATATCCACTTGTAGAAAGAATGCCACATAAATCCCAGGCATTGCAGGCCAGAGGCCGGTGTCTCCTGTTAACTCCTAATCTTGATCAGGAACTCCGCCCTTTCCCTCCCTCTCTTTTCTCCTCTCCTGTTTTCCTCTTCCCCTATGCCCCCACTCCCTCGGAGCTCCCTCTCTACCTTTTCCTTTACTGCTTCCTTCCTTCCATCTTTTCTCCTCTCCTTTATTCTGCAAGCATCCATTGTGTTTCTCATTAACACCCACCCACCACGGTGCTGGACACCAGAGATGTTCAGGTCCTGCTCCCAGCAACTTCTGAGTCTCAGGGGGAGGCAGACCTGGTTGCGTGAGGAGGAATCCATTAGCAAGCGAGGACAACAACTCTCTTCTCATAGGGGTTATGGTTGAGGGAACATGCAGACATCAGTTGAAGATTCACATGCATCAGTGTGTATTTACAAATGGAGGCAAGTGCTCTGAAGGAAAAGGAATGCTTCTGCAGGAGCTTATAAATCAGAAACCTGACCTTGGTTTGAAGGCGATGTCAGGACAGACACTCATGTGGGCAGGTCATGTGAGCCGAGCTCCAGAAGGACCAGGGAGACGTGTTTTGCAAATAGGACAATGCCTGCAAGGGCCGTGTGGTGGGTGAGCATGTACCTGGTCGAGGGGATGAGGAGAGCTCAAAAAGTGTGTGTCAGGAGAGAGGTGCCCAGTGAGTAATGCCACAGAGATAAGTGGGGGCACCACCAGGGCCCTCTTCATACTTTACCCTAATGGCAATGGGAAGGGTTGCGCTTCTGCATGACAGGATTACAGTGAGAAACCAGCAAAAAACAGAGTCCACACCAAGTCTTTCCAGGACATTGTGATTGAACTAAGACCTGGAGTCCAGTTGCTGAAAGAAGTTCCTGAATCACCCATCGTTGAAAATTCTTGAATCGATAGTGCCCTTAGCCTTTGGAACATGGTTCTAGGCTTTGGAGAAGCCAGGCATTTGCAGAAGGCTGTCGATCTTAGTCAGTTTGCCATTTACTGTGAATTGCTGGGTCCCGAGAGAGAGAGAGAGAGAGATCATCTGTGATCCAAACCAAAGCACTTCAGTGTTTGTTACTTCATGGCAAGGCTGGAGCTCTTGACTAATGATTGCATGGTGCATCAGGAGCTTGCCAAGTGAAAATTAATTCTGTGTTGTCATATCCCAGGTTAATTAACTTGCTAGACTTGATAGTGTTACATTAAAAAATATGCATAACAATCTTTCTTAAAAGAACCACACAAGAAAGCAACCCAGGAGAAAAAAAGCTTAAAATTCCCACTGTATCCCTCCACCTCCAAGACAGCTTTCAGAACTACCTGATTGGTGTGAAGCAGTGGAGAGATAGCTTGCTGCTTCTGACAGGCTTAAATTATTTTCCAGCCCCACATACAATGTTGCAGCAGTTTTATTTTCTTCCCTGAAAATGTTTATGCATTATCCAGTATTTCCCATGATGCTTCTATGCTAAGTCTGAGAAGAGGATATATAGAAGTATAATGGCTATATAAGTATTGCCATTTATAGTCAAATAGCCAAATAATGATACTTAGTGTCTTAGTCTGCTTTATGCTGCTATAACAGACCATCTGAAACTGTAATTTGTAAAGAACAGAAATTTACTTCTCACAATTCTAGAGGCTGGGCAGTCCAAGATGAAGGTACTTGCATCTGGTAAGAGCCTTCTTGCTGTACCCTTACTTGGCAGAGGAGCAGAAGAGAGCAAGCCCACCCCTATAAGCCCTTTTAAAAACAGCAGCATTAATTCATTCATAAGCCAGAGCCTGCATGACTTAAACACCTCCCACTAGGTCTCATCCTCAACACTGTTGCTTTGGGAATGAAATTTCCAACACATGAACTTTGAAGGACACATTTAGACCATAGCACTCAGTAACAACAACAACATTTGGAGCACATTGGCTAAAAGCTAGCATGTTGTGTCTAACCGGCCCGATCTGATTTCTGACTCCATCACATCCAGCCGGGTGACCTTGGCCTGTTACTAAGGACTTAGCTTTCTGAGCTTCCACAGTGGGGCTAAAAGAAGCATGCCTTTCTGAGAGTTGGGAGAATTCAATGAAAGGAAGCATGTAAAGCACTGAGCATATATAACCAGTATATGTGAAGTCTCAATAATTTTCAGCACCTATTCGAATTAATAATCACACAGCTAATAGGTGGTGGCTGAGTCAGGCCATGGTTGGGATGCTCAGGAAAGGCAGAGATGGTAGCAAGTAACTCCTATAAGCCCTTTTAAAAACAGCAGCAGAAAACTTAGCCCAGAAATTGCCTGTAGTGAGAACGTGCGTCCATGCCCCACCTCATGCTTTCTCTTCCGCTGTGGGGTTGCGGGGAGGCCAGACTTCTCCTGGGGACAGAAGAATTGCTTGACTACAGATTCCTCTCTGCAACTCCAGAACTGGTTGCCCAAATGCTGAGATGAGAAGGGGCTGATAATAGGAACTGAACACCAAAAAGTTTAATCAGCTTCGGGACTGGGACATGAACTGAGGTTCACAATCAGAGCCCAGCTCGTGCCCCGTGAATGTGTTGCCCCTTCAGGTCATGCCAAGATGATGATAGGAGCATCAGGACAGTTGCTCTCCAGCATTGGGGTGAGGTCACAGGATTTTCCAAGGTATGACGGGGATAGGGCAAACCCAGTATGGAATGAGAGGCTCTGGAGTCTCATTAAAGCTAGAAATAGAGCCCAGAGTCTCACCCACAGCAAACTGCTTTGAGAATAAAATTACAAAAGAAAACTTTACCTTTTGGCAGAAAAAGTCAGCAATATAATCATACCTACAGACAACAGAATAGTTTCCTATACATTCTGCTTATTTTCATTGGGTCCTAATGGCAAATTCCTGAAATGGGATGTCTCATAGTTAATCAATTTACCAATATTTACTCTAGAAGAGTGTGATCGAACTCTTCTAGCCTATCACAGTGCTGAACGGGTGCTGGGCTGAAGCTGGACATTCAGTAAATATTGGTAAATTAGATAGATGTGGTTCCTTTATCTGCTAACAAAATCCACGGCAAAATCAATGTTGGCTGAATTTTTGTGTTTTTCCTTCCTCCCTCCCTTTCTCCCTTTCTGTGCATTTTGAAATCCTCAAAAATCTACCTTTCATTCATTGGTAGAGGTAACCCAGAAGAAAATGGAAGCAAGTCCTCATTACAATCTGTAGCTGTTTCTTGGGAGAATGGAGAAATTCTGGGATGTTCCTGATTAAAAAAATAATAATAATGTATATTATTAAAGATTATATATCTGGCAAATAAAAATATAAAATTGGGAAATGTTTCTGCTTATTTTCTAGATCCACAGTCGACTCTTCTCATCCCCCAAAGATCATTCTGCCTGGGAAAGAAATGAAAGTCTTTCGAATGCAGGTAAAGGGCTGGGCTCTGCCCAGGCAATGTCCCCTTTCAAGCCTTTATTTACTCTCTCTCTCTCCTCTCTTTTATTTTTATTAATAGTAGAATGTAGTTTTGAGCCTAGTTTTCCCCCAAACTTGAGATGATAGCTCACTGGCTCTGACAAGTTTTGAAGCTAATTTGAATTTCTAAACAGCCAGGCCGTGAGGCTAAAGGATGCCACAGGCGCAGTGGTCGCTTTAGGGGCGCCTTTGGAACCTGAGCTTCCTGCAGAGCGTGGAGCATGTGGGTCAGGCCAGCGTGCAGAGGGCTCCGTCAGGGATGAGTAATGGGACAAATACGAATATTCTCAGAACAAAGTGGATGCAATTTAAATATAGGCAGGATATGTGCATTCATAAATCATTTTCATAAGGCTTCAGTTCTTAGCCACTAAACTGTAAAAACACTAGGTGAGATGGTTATAGTTCGTAACTTTTATTAAGTTTGTTAACATAAATGATGTGAAAACCAGCTCCCCTCCCCCAGCCTTTGTGAGAGAAATCCTACGAATTTAGTCCAGTGTTCTGATGGAACTGTAATAGGACTACTGGGTTAATAGACTATTTCAATTTAGAGACTAGCAACATTCAATTCTAAAAGAATGCTTTAATATCACAATTTTATTTTTAATCCTCATTTTAATTTTAATTTATAAATGTTACAGATGAGCCACTGTAGATGAAAAAAGTGCATGTGCATATGTGTGCGTTTGTATGTATGTGTATGTGGATATATATGCATGTATGCATATGTGTACACACACATAGACACATTTATATCTTCTCTTTACCACCTGCCTATATCAAAGATGTCAGGGACCTGAATTCCTTTCCATAACTGACACAGTTAACCCAAGACAAAAATATTACTTGAAACAAGCTTTCATATTTAATCCTTTCTGCAAGTCCCAAAGCGTGGTTTACAGCTTGTTCTTCTTCTTTTTTTTTTTTAAGACAGGGTCTCACTCTGTCACCCAGGCTAGAGTACAGTGGTGCTATCATGACTCACTGCAGTTTTGACTTCCTGGGCTCAAGCAGTCCTCCGACTTCAGCCTCCCAAGTAACTAGAACTACAGGCACCTACCACCATACCCAGCTATTATATTTTTATTTTTAGAAATGAGATCTTGCCATGTTGCCCAGGCTGGTGTCGAATTCCTGGGCTCAAGCAATCTGCTTGCCTCAGTCTCCCGAAGTGCTGGGATTGCTGGCGTGAGCCACCCCACCTGACCTCCAGCTTTTTAGTAGGGGCAGATACACAGTTTGAACTCTGAAAACTGAGCCCAGAAATTGCCTGTAGTGAGAACGTGAATCCATTTGCAGAAACTTCTCATGGTCTGAACAGCAAAGGCAGACTCAGGAAACATGTCTGGCCACTTATATCCCACAGGGAGTTTGGAGACATTGAGAAGAGTGCTGTGTTTTTCTCAGAACTCTCAGAGGTGGCCGTGAGGACAATGAGAGCTGGTGACTTAAATGTGGATGACTTGGTCCTCTTTATCTTAGGACTGGGCATTTCCGCAGTGGATGCCTACTGGAGAGGGGCTGAGAGCTTTAATCACTTAGGAACCAAGCCCATGCTGGCCCAAGGCTGGAGGTTAAGGGTGCAGGCTGCAGGGAAATTGCTCAAGCCACCCTGGGTTGGGAGAGAGACAGAGCTCTTGGTGTTTTTTTTTTTAGTCTGCCAATATTGTCAAAGTGCTGATTATGGAAGAATAATTAAAGGGAGTCCTAAACCTTCAGTAATCTAGTAGAAGGCAAGGAGTCAGACCTAAATGGGTTTCATGCTTCCCAGCAGGGCTGATTCTCCACGGCACCCTCTCATGTTCTCTGGGTCTTCCTGCAAGGTGGTTTCCATCTGTTTAAGAGAAATTGCACTGGGCGTTTGCTTAAAATGGCAAAACAGATTTTACTGGAGTTCTGCAGTGAAGGAGAGAGCCTTTAGCGCAGGACTAAGCTCATCTCTGAATACAGCAAGGGCAGGTGGAGGTTTATGGCCAATAGGAAGAGTGAGGAACTCAGCTGATGGAAAATTACAAAGAGGAAGGAACTTAGTGTCTAAGGTGGGGGAAGATGAACATGATTAGCGATCAAGGGTTGGGGGTATTCTCCCTAACCTGGCTTAGCAGGATTCTCACTAACCTTCTACTCAAAAGGATTCTCACTAATCCTAAAACTGGGCTTAACAGGCCAAGGGTGAGGCCTAGTCAAGAAGAGGGCCCAGAGGAGTGTGGCTAAGATTTGGTCAAGGAGGAAGTTGAGTTGCGCCTTTTCTACAAAAGAAGGGCTAAGCAGCCACCCGTGCCCTCTGGGCTCTCCATGGCCAGCCTTTCTCCCTCAGGAAAGCACAGGGAGTTTAGCTCAGGTCTGGAGGCCTTGTTTCCAGGCTCATCAGAAGGGTGTGGGACAAGGATGAAGTCTTTCTTAGCCCTCTCAGTGGCTTTAGGAAACACAGAGAACAGAGTTTTAGGTCAAACTCTAGGTTGCAGGGACCAGAAACCCACTATTGTAGACAAAGGGAAACTGTTATAAGGAAGCCAGTGAACCTCATGAGGATGAGGCACTGGGCTGCAGAAAGGAAGGAACCAAGGGAGCTGTGCGGGCTTTGGCAGCAAGAGTGTGTGAACGCTCCCTGGAACTGCTGGGTCAGGCGCCACCGTGATCTGATCATCAGTCAGGAGGCAAGGTCAGCTAGGAGATGCACAGCTTCCAGAGACCTAATCCTGTGGGCGATGGGCTGCTGGGTCAATGTTGTAGAAGGACTCCATGGGCCAGGCATATATCTCAAAAGGCATAAGTAGACCCATGGAATCTCTAGCTTGGGAGGGGCCACAGGGGTTCTTCTGTCCAGCTTCTTTGAGATGTTCAGTGTTTTAAACCCCTCTTTGTCATCCCCGTGCAGGAATGGGGAAGATGCTGCCGAGTGGGCTAGCCACACAGTAAACTCCAGGCACAGGAGACTCACTCTGCGTTAAGGTAGCCTGTGACATGCTCACACAGCAGGAATCGCTAGAAAGCCTTTAGATGGCATTAAGCCAAAACAAATAAGCCTTCTACTCTGTATTTATTAAGTAGGCAAAGAGGAACAATGGAAGATTTTTAAGTTGCTGGAATACACTATCTGATCCAAGTGCTTGAAGACAACCCTGGTGTGATATTCCAGGTGGCAGGTACTGTGTGTTTAGCTGGGCAAGGGCTACGGTTGCTACAACTTTTGGAGCACTAGAAATTAGTCAAACTATTTACTTGCTGTTGGGAGAAGGGAAAAGTTAAAGCTGTTTCTGGACAGATAGTGCTGTCATTCATAAGGAAGGGAACTCAGCATCCAGGAGGCGTATGGGGCTGGGGGCTGCTAATGGGAGAATCCTGAGTTTGTAGTGTTTGGAAACTCTGCGTGTGAGAGGTCAGTATGACCTCATCTGCTCCAGATGCCCAGGAAGCAGCTGGCACTGTGGCATAGAGATCAGGAGACAGGTCAGAGTTATAGATCTTGATATCATCATGGTGTACATGTGGGTGATAAGAGAAACCATGAGAATGGCTGAGATTACAGTGGTAAAGAAGGTATGTACCACCACATATTAGGAAGAGGATGGGGCTGCAAAATCGGGAGGAACCACGTGTGTGGGGTGGGAAGAGGAGCACTGGCCTGAAAACTGCAGAGTGGACATCAGGGTTTTGTCTTTTGAATTGAAGTATGTAGTGCCAATGTTGACTTTGCCATCAATTAGCATTTCATCTTTGGAACAGTCCTTCCACTTCCTCATTTCTTGGTTTGCTCTTAGACAAGGGGGCTTTTGGATTCTGTGATCTTTGAAGAACCAGCTCTAAACTTCATGAAGCTGCCCTAAACTTCAGCGGGATGGGTAGTAGCCTCCAGCAGCAGCTCCATCAGTAGGGTATTTGTTCCAAACAGGGTGCATAGAGCCCAAGAAGGAAATCAGAATTGAATGTCATCTCTGAATTTTCATTTTTGCATCCTTCATTTTCACAATGAAGCTATTCACCTCCTTAGTTACTGGAAGTTCCGGGACTGGGAAGGGGGGAGTTGATTTCTTATAGTTAAATTGTCCTCCTGGCAAGGCCTTTGAAATCTGTTGGCCTGTGTAAAAGGTTAGTTTACTATGATTAATAGGATCTGAACACAAAAGGAGAAAAATAATTGTAGGAAGGGTGACTATTCTGTCCAAACTCACATCTGCTTTTAAAATCAGAGAGAGGTAGAAAGTCCCTTCAAATCCCCTTTCTGCATTTTACAAAAAGATTTTGTAACATTTCCCCATCACTGTGCTACCTGTCTGTAGTGCGACTACTTGGTCTATGGATTGAGGATGACTGGAAGTCAGGTGTCTGGTTCAGCCATTTCTGGAGAAGTCATTTCTGAGAAATGTAAATAGGGAACTGATGAAGGTCACTTGGAACTTTTAATTACTAATTTAGTTGGTTTAGGGAAAAAGGTGTGTGGGAGGGTGCAAATGGAATTTTCTCCCTCCTGATCAATTTAATCTGGCCTTTACAACTGGCAGTCTTAAACTTTGATTGATGAGTGGGATAAAGTAATTACATTTCACTTAAAGCTTGAGGATGATTGTTCTTTTATTCCAGATTTTACAAAAGCAGTGATTTGCTTCCTTCATAACAATAGTTGCTATTTCATTAGTACTGAATTAAACCATTAGTTGCCCCAATAAACCCCATACCCTTCATCATGATTCAAGGAAGGGTTGTTCTAGGATCACTTAAAAACATCCCAGAACCTGGTGTGAATATATTTATTTTCTCTTCCAGAAGAAGCCATTTGTAAATGCAGTTTCTCTGTGAACGAGGTATAGAAGGGACACCACATTTATCTGTTTGCTCTTCCTGAAAAACCTGGTTCTTAGGAAGGCTCTAATTGTTGGAGTTTCAGTGTGTGGATTATTTTTTGATACAGAAACTCTTTGATTGTACCTCACTCCATCTGCCTCCTTCTCACAGATTCCTCCCTGCCTGTGGGAGAATCCATGTATTCAACAATTTATAAGATTATCTCCAATCAATGCAACTTCTCTGGTCAAAAATCACATCAGTCCCCAGAGGACAAAACATAAGCTCCTTGGCAGAGCATTCAGTGCCTTTCCCCCTCAGAGTCTGGTTTATCCTTCTGGGTTTTTCTCCAGGTCCATGGCCTTGCAAGCAGCTTGCTCCCAGCTCTTGCCTATCTCTCTCCTTGCCCAGAGACGACTCTGTCTGAAAACTCTTCTATATGTTTCTGTTGCTAAAGCCCTTCCTTTGGAGTGAAGCTTGATTCAACCTGCCCCATCCCACCCGCGTCTCTCCAGGGCATTGTGTCAATTGCACAACCACAGTCCTTTCACGTGACCTTGCTGACTCATTCTTTTTCCCTCCAGGACTGCTGGCTCTGAGTGTAGGGACCTTATTTTACTCATCTCTATGTTTCCAAGTTCAAGATAAGCAGGGAGAAGTGGTTCAATAGATGGTATGGCATCATTTGCATGAAGGAGCTATTGGAGCCGTTTCTCCTTCAGGGGCTCTCACTTTACCCTCCCAGGCAAGCCAGCAGAGCAGGCAGGGAATCCACAAGTGACGGTGGCTGAGAACCCCACGGGGAAAATATCTGCCTTTCTGCTCTTCAAGATTTTTTTGAGTGCTTTGAGCAACAGGTTCCTGACTGCTCCTCAGCTTCCCTTGTCGAGGGGGACAGAGGCTCCCCGAGAAGTGGCTCTGATGGGGTCTGCTTGGTGTTTACCCTGTCTGGCATCCACGCTGCCGTGCACAGCAGTGGTGGGAAAAGGCAGCATTGCTTTTCTGATCACTGGAGAATAAAACGCATTTACTTCTGCTTCCTATGGAGGACATCAGGAGATGCACTTGAGTCTATTGTGCCTGCTTGGATAGGATGCTATTAGAAAGAAAATAGACCAACCGGCCCTTGCCACTGGGGCTGTGTGACACCTGTGTGCCCTCTCACAAAGACCCACGGTGCTCCTATGCCAGCCTAGACTCTGCTTTGTGGCCCCCTGGGCCCTGACTCCCAGTTTTGCTGCAATCACCCAAAAATAGTGCCATAAGCAACTCTTTCCCCTCGTATGAGTTTCTGCCTCTAATTTTCCCTTTGCCTATCACCTGGTAACATAATCATATTTAAAAATAATTGGTAAAATACTATACTATGAAAAGAGCTCAACTGCAGATTTCCCAGTCTATATAGCTTTGTGTCAGAGAGAAATGCATCAGCCACATTTTACAGCTTCCTCTCAAAGGCACGAATGCCCAGTTACTGCCTCTTGTGCACCAAGGCAGTTGGCAACAGGACTTCATCCAGATGTGAGGAAATCAGACATTGGGGTGGACATGTGGGGGATAGTCCAGGAGGCCCAAAGTCTCATTCTTAGAAGAATGGAACCAGGAGACCTACCCATGATTTCAATGAGTTCCCCTCTGAAGTGTCTGAGCCCCTCCACCTCACTATGGGTGTCAGGGTGGGCACTTTTGGGCATTGGTGTCCTGATCTGAATGAAAGGGCCAGGTCTGAGAGACAGGCGTCTGGCACTGGGTTTTGTT
Organism: Plecturocebus donacophilus; assembly: GCA_004027715.1. NCBI lineage: Eukaryota > Metazoa > Chordata > Mammalia > Primates > Pitheciidae > Plecturocebus > Plecturocebus donacophilus. The sequence goes on along the minus strand of PVKP010001303.1, from coordinate 134,941 downwards.
TTGGCTTGGAAGGAGCACCTCCTGGGGAAGTATCGTTAAGAGGCATGAGCATGATGGCTGAGCAGCAAGCCCACCATGAGCCATGGAGACAGGATTTTCCTGAAACCACAGAGCAGGAAAAATGGCTTTGCATTGGCAGCAGTTCTCAACTGAAGGGTTGCATATGAACCGTGAATCAAGCCTAGAACAGAACTAGGTCTCCAGGTCTCACCCAGGCCTGTAGCCTCAGAGCCTACAGGTGTGGAGCCCAGGAAGCTGTCATGAGCATCCCTTGAAAACCAACACTCAGGGTCTTTTGGAGTTTGCTGGGGTTTTGAGAAATAAAGGTGTGATATTTGCTCATCCAAGTACTGTCATTCCTGCATGTTTAAGAGTCACTCAGCATAAAGTTATTTCATTAAAAGTTGTTTCAATGGCCTCCTCTTCACCCTGGTGGCGAGGGAGGGATTCCTGCTCTGGTGTGATGGGGACGCCTGCACATGGTACCCAGCACTGGATCGTTGAGGTCGACGGATGTTTATTAGTCACATACGTTCACAGCTCAAGAGAGGAAATCTCTGTCTGTCCTGCAGGGCTACATGAGGATGACACTCAGGAACTGTGTGAACATGTTGGGTCTATGGGAGGCAGGCTTTGTAGTAAAAAGAGAGTGGGGTGACCTCGGGTCGCTGTGGTCCCATGATCACGAGGGCTGTTTGGCTGAGGGAGCTTATCTGAGGGAGCAACATGGGAGGGGGGCTGCGGTGGGCCATTCGAGGCCCTCATCATTTTCCCCAGATGTCAAGGGGCACGTCATACTGGACTTCAATGTTATGCCTTCCACCAGGAGGACCCGGCAGGGGGAAAGAGAAGATGTCAAGGAGTGGGCAGAAGGAGACCAGCTGGGACCTGGGGACCAGCACACCTGCTGGGGCAGGAAGACAGGAAGTTGAGAGGCACATGTGGACACCAGCCAGGAAAGGCAGTGTCAGGGGTACAGCAAGAGGACACAGAGTCCTCAGAGGAGGCACATTTGGGCGCCTGAGGACATAGGGTGGGGATACACTGGAAAGAGGTGGTGGCCAGGTCCCACACACGTCCTTGGCTCATGACCAGCCCCATCCGGAGCTCCTGAGGTCCCAGTATCAGGCAGAGGAATCAGATCCAAGTAATTAACTCACATTCCAGAACAAAGCAGAAATCTGAGTTCTAGACTGGGCCCGGGGAAGCAGGGAGGCCCAGTGAACCCCACCCTAGGGCCTGGGATCACTCTGAACTCAGGAGGCTGTTCAATGTCAGCAACATCGCAAACCTGGAGTCTTCCTGCCTCCCCATACTCCAGTGTCTAAGCGTGACCAAGTCCCTCTGATTTCGCCTCCTCATCATCTCTGGGGCCCAGCCTCTTCTCTCCAGCCAGCTGCCATGCTGGCCTGGACTCCTGCAGTAGCCCACTGTGGCTTCCTCCTTCTCCTCTCCACCCACAGCCAGAATGACGCAATCAGGCCACATCACCCCCACTTAAAACCCTTCCATGCCTTCCAGTTGTTCTTGGAATAAGGACCATTTTTTTTTTGTGGTCCAAAAGGCCCCGAGGCCCTGGGCCTTGCACCCTGCACTCCATCTCCTTCCCTCTGTCTCCCACCCTCTGCCGCCATGTGCCTCCTGCTTCGGGATCCCTGCCTATGCCTGTGGATTCCATCCTGCTAAGTAGCCATGGCCTCACCCACCTGACCTCTAGCCACTTTACCTGTATGTCCTCTGGAAGCCATCCCAATGTCATGACCAAGCGGTGGTGTCTACCTTTCTCTCCCCTGCGGTACCCATTGCAGTCACGCTTTCAGGTTGATTTGGATGTGATGAATACTTGCTCCTCCATCCAAACTACAAGCTCCACAAGAGCAGGGGCTTGTCTGATTTTGCTTACCAGTCTCAGGCCCATGCCCAAGCACTCGATAACCCCCAGGTGGGGGAATGGGCTGGCTGGTGGGAGGCAGGAGCTAAGTCTAGGGTGACGTTTGGGTGGGCATGGGGATAGGGAATCAGGCCCATCTCTAAGGCAGATGTCAACAGGACTTTGAGACGACCCAGAGTGCGTGCGCCCTCGTGTCTGCTTTCTACTCTCCCACTCTGAGTTGATCTGCCCTCCTCCTAACATCAGTCTCTTCATCTTCCTCTTGACTTCATCAGCCTCTCTCAGCCTGGTGTTGCGTGGCCCCAGTGCAAAAACCCCAACTTCTGTGTAAGTCCAAGTTGGGCTTATGTATTATTTCTGGTGTGACTTTAGGCTCCTTTAAAGAAGGAAGTTTATTTGTTTCGACTTCCTTATTAATTGTTAGTTGTATATCAAGAGCGCCCCCAGCAAGAGAAAAATAACACTTACAAATAATCCCGGGAAGTCACACGCTCCTTCCGAGGGCTGTATGTTATCGGGAAAATGCTGCACAGAGAAGGCATGTTCCCAAACTCTTGTGGTCCCCGCTGCGTAGAACGCTGCTTGTTTTGGTGAAATATTGTTAATAAGGCGTGGAGAGAATAGACTTGGTTATGAGCTTAAGTGTTATTTTTTTTTAGTGGCTGTTGCTCAGTTGCTATCTAAGGAAAGAATTTCTAAAAGGGAAAAAGCATATAAACAAATGCAACGAACAAATTGAAAGCGACACAAGGAATTAAATGTGTTTTTGAAGCTTATTGTGTTATTTAGTATAACAGTCATGTTAATATCCAGCTTCCCAGCAGAAAAGGATTATTTATCTGGCAGCTGAAATGTGGCGAGAAAAGGACAGTCAGAGTGAAACAACTGCCAAACGAAACACAATTATCTGTCCTCTCCTTACACACCTATGACTTTTCATGGTTTATTTTATATCTTGGCAAAAATGTCAGAGTGTTGGCCATGAGACCATTATTATAAAGCATTTTTTTTTAACAAATTAACTCCTCCTAACCTGCTTGCGTCTCTCTTCTTTTTCAACAGTGGGTTTCTCTCTTTCTCTCTGTGTGTCGCTGCATGCTGATAACTTGCCCTTAACTCCCCTCGGTGAAATGCGGCAGGCAGGAAGGCCCACGCCTGGCTGAGACACAGCTTTAATAAGTGTGAGAGGTCACTGTTACCAAAAACAGAAAATTAGGGCCAGTGACCCCTTTCCAGCTTCCAAGGGGGTACAAGGATGTCACGTCTTGCTGCAAATTGTATCCCTGTGTTTGAGCAGAAGACAGGTAAGGTCTGGCTTCCTGTTCAAAGGTGCCATTGTTCTTGAACAAGGCCTGGCTTCATGTCACATGCCTACCTTGGGCACCTGAGGAGACCTTATGATTATAAAACCTCCAGCAGCATTCTCCCTTTAGGCTGGTATTTGACAATGCTGCGGTTTGACCTCTGCGCTGAGGGGAGAGTTCCCGAATAACACTGCAAGAGATTCAGCTGTGAAGTGTCTGTGTCTCTCAAACTACCTTGACCATTTGGAGTGAGCACAGATCACAGAGGGCTAAGTGTCCCTAAAGCAGTGCATATTTTTAAATGGAAATCTTTCTGAAAAGAAAATCTTATGGGAGGCCAGTTTATAAAACAGATTAAAGCAGAGGAGCTCTGGCTGAAGGAGGGCGGTGAGCACCCCGCCTGGTGGACCTGCTCTCCTGAGCAATTAGAGACATCCATCCCCTAGTGTGCCAAGCGTGATTTGAAAAGTACTGTCTGCAGGCCTGGGAGGCGAGTGCGGACCATTTGAGTGACACTGATTGCTTTCCCATTGAATATTGAGATTTCGCCTTGTTAATCTGGAGCCCTGTGGAAGGAGCAGGTTATCCCTGCGGTGGGCCATTTTAACCCAGAGACGGACCCCGCTTCTTTATCGATCCACACTCCAGTTCCTAAATCCTGAGCCAGTCTATTTTATGGCCCTCATGAATGTGATTATCTTGGTGCCCTTAAGCCACAGCTGATGTTTTGGGCTCTTCGAGGGTGGAGGGCTGGTTCCTGGCTTCTCTTCTCCCCGCCGCCCCGCTCCCATGCCTTGAATGGAGAAGAGGTGGTAGACTTGTGCTCTGGATTTTAACTGGAAGAAGGGAAGAAGCAATAGTCTGTAAAAGGACTGTGCTTTAGAATTTTCTTCCTTTTCTGTATTAAATAGCTTTACTTCAATGACCCTCAGCTTATAGTTTCTTTTAGATCCTTCATACCAGCGCTGGCAGGAGTCTAGCTACCAACTCATCTCCGAATGTGGCGTTCACTAACACCTTGTGTGTGCTTAAGTTTGATTTGTTCTTTTTATGAGACTTAGGAAACAATCTATGAAGTGATTAAACATTGAGCCTGGCAGCCTGCGGGGGGCGGGGTTGGCCAAGCCCTGTTCTTGGACAGCTTTGAAAAAGGGCAACAGGGGGTCAGGGACTTTCCTTCCAGAAAGCTGCACTCTGTGATGAAGTTTGGGAAAGTGGATTCTTAGCTTGGGGTGCCCAGAACATGGAATAAAATTTGTGTCAAAGGATGATGTTCTTGCTTAGGAGAAAAGCTTGAGAGTCAGTGTCTGGGTGAAAACAGGAGGCTTTGAAAATCCCAGCTCTTCCACGGTTCATGCTGTGACGGTGGACAACTTAATTTCTGAGACTCAGTTTTACAATTTTTAAGTGAAAATAATAGTACCTACCTTGCATTGTTTTTATGAGGAGTAGTTGTAATCCATATAGGACACTCATCGTAATCTGTTTTTTTTGTTTTTTTTTTTTTTTGAGTTGGAGTCTCACTCTGTGCCCAGGCTGGAGTGCAGTGGTGCAATCTCGGCTCACTGCAACCTCCGCTTCCCAGGTTCAAGTGATTATCCTGCCTCAGCCTCCTGAGCAGCTGGAACTACAGGCATGCACCATCATGCCCAGCTAATTTTTGTATTTTTAGTAGAGACAGGATTTTAACATGTTGGCCAAGATGGTCTTATCTCTTGGCCTCTCAAAGTGCTGGGATTACAGGCGTGAACCACCGTGCCCAGCCTGCTATCTTTTTTTTATTATTGTGGTAAAAATACTTAACATGAGATCTACCCTATTAGTAGATTTTTTTAAGTGTACAATACATTACTGTTAACTCTAGGTACAGTGCTGTACAGCAGATCTCTAGAGCTGATTCATCTTGCTGGACTGAAACTTTATGCTCATTGATTAGTAAGTCCTCATGCTTCCCTGCCTCCCAGCTCTGGTAACCACCATTTTTTGATTCTATGAATTCTGCTGCCTTAGATAGTTCATATCAGTGGAAGAATATAGTATTGGTCCTCTTGTGTCTGGCTTTTTTCACTTAGCATAATGTCCTCACAGTTCATTCATGTTGTATGAGGATTTGCTTCTTTTTAGACACTGAGTAGTATTGCATTGTGTCTATTTCCTTTCTCCATCCACCAGTCGATGGACGCTGAGGTTAATTCCATATCTTGGATATTGTGAATAGTGCCACAGTCAACATGGGAGTGCAAATATTTGTTTGAGAATCTCATTTTAATCCTTTTGGATATATACCTAGAAGTGGGATTGCTGGATCAAATGGTAGTTTTATTTTTAATTTTTTTAGGAAATTCCACATTGTTTTCCACAGTGGCCGCAACATTCTACGTTCCTATCAACAGTGTGCAAAGCTTCCGCTTTCTTTGCTTCTTCGCCAAGACTTATCTTTTGTTCTTTTTCGATAACAGCCTTCCTGACAGGTGCGAAGTGATATCTCATTGTAGTTCTGATTAGAATTTCCCTGATGACTAATCACTAATTCTAATCATTAATTTTTAAATTACCAGTGCATGATATCAACCTCCCCACCTGCCAGAAGATACAGATGCTTACAAATGTGTCCATGCAATTATTTTCTTTTCTGAAGCATTATGTTTCCTGTATGTTGGGGGAAGCAGAGAGGTTGGGGAGAGGGAAATAGAGTGAGCATTGGGGTGGGTCCCACAGAGGGGAAGGCCAACCTGTCAGGAGATCTGAGAGCTCACTCTGAGTCTGCCATCCCAGGAAGTTGGGCAGCTCCCCACTTGCCAGCGACACACACAGTTTGTCTCCATGCTCAGCCCGTCCCCGTGCGTGCCTTCTTCTTCATTCCTGCAGCCTCCTCTCATAGGAGGGGCCAGTCTTCTCCCAGCTTGCCGCAGAGCCTCTGCCCCAAATCTTTCTGGGCCAGGAGCCCTGCCATGGCCAACTTTGTCCTTGGCCTTGACCATGTTCCTCAGCCCACCCGCTGTGGTGTATCAGGCTTGTGTCCTGACCTGTACTTCACAGCACTTCAGCAGCGGCTGGTGACCTCACTGCCCTGTGTGCTACTCCACCTCAGGCAGATGCTGCCAGACATCCTCCAAGACACCGTGTGGTCCTGGAATGTCCTATGCCTCCCCTTCAATGTCATTTCTTGCCCATCAGAAAAATTCCTGCCTCATGGGTCTTTCGGCAGTTGATAGAGGGAGGATGGAAAATGCCTGCAGAACCCAGACATCACCCTCTTCCAGGCAGTTTTATCACATGGTTGGCAGGGATGGAGGCATGTCTGGATGATGGCAGCAGGTGCCATGTAGATCCAGAAGTGCCATTCTCTCAGAGGAACTAGCATGGGCTTGGGTATGAACAGCCGTGGGTTTCAGGTGTCTGTTGCCACAATGCCAATAAACAAAGCATCTTCAAGACTTAGTGGCTTAGGGAACAACAAGCATCTCTGTAGCTCTCGGGTATGCAGGTCAGCGGTTCTGGTAGTGTTCTGTTCTCACTGGACCCACGCGTGTGTGTGGGGTTAGCGAGCTGTCAGCTGGGGCGATGGCTCTGCTCACTCAGGCTCGTTCAAAAATGTTCACAAGGTGAAGGCCAGGGACAAGAGCAGAAAAGGAAATGCGTAAGTTCACGTTCAAAGCAAAACAAATATAGTGACACAACTCTGACTCTACAGGTGGAAAAACAGATCTTACTTCTTGATGGAAAGATCTAAAAGTTAATTGAAAAGAACAGCATACCTGGGGGGGAGCGTAGAGAATTGGAGCCCCTATTGCCATGCTTCTACCACAAAACAGCAGCATATACTGCCTGGGACCAACTCCGTACCCAGCAATTCACTGGGCATTTAAAAGGATTTGTGCTGTTTTCACAAGCATTACATCAGAATGGTATAAATAAATGTTCCCATTTAATAGATGAGAATACTGAGATCTAGACAAGTCCACTAACTTATGGGGCTTCTGAATCGCTCATGCCTGAGATGGAGGTCCTATTTCTACCCCAAGGACTGCAGTGGGGGTAAATGCTCTGGGGTGTGCTGAGTACCTCGAGAGTCAGTGCTGGATGCCTGCTGGTTTGAGGGCCCGAGGCCCAGCAACTGTCTGTGCCACACTCCTCACTGCTGCCCCAGCACCCAGCACAGCATCAGAACCCAATACACAACCATGGACTGGATGCATGGCGACATTATAGCAGGGTGGAAAGGCCTCAACGGCAGGTAGGCCTGGGCTGAAGCTGACCGTCATTGATGAACTGTGAGACTTCTGGTTTCTGGGCAACATGGTGTCTCTTCAAGGTCATTCTTGGAAATTTCCAGTCTTATCTCTTCCATTATGAATTTTGCCAGTTTCTTCGTGTTAGGATTCTGGGGCTGCTCCCCAAGGCCACTGTGTTCCAGCTCTACTGGTGGCTACACACATGTGTGTGCCTGTGGCTACACACGTGAGGACAGTGTCTGGTCCCCACTGACGCCTGCCCCATCTGCTCTTACCAGTCCTACCGTGACCTAGCCCTTGGGCTGCAAAGGGAGTTACATGTTGTAGCTGTTTCGTGACTGTCTCGTTCTTTCCGTGCCGCTGCCTATGCGTCTGCTTGCTGGGTCTTGGTGTTTATGCTGCCTGTCCTCAGTTTCATCGGTTGACTGTTCAAGTCCCTGCCCCGGGGGTTGGTGTTGGTGGTGTTCTGCAATCTCAGAGGCCAGGGAGGTAGAAGTGGGTAAATCAGAAGGGTGGTTCCCCTCTTATTGAACACTTCCTATGCGCCCGGAACTGTGCTGGCACTGAGTGTGCAATGCTGAGCAAGATGTCCAGGGAACTTGCTCTCCTGAAATCTGTTCTAGTGGTTCAGGAAAGACAAACATCAAGGGGGCAAACAAGCAAAATTATTGCAACAAAGAGATAAGAGAGCAAAAACCAAGGAGAATTCTGCGTCAGATATAGAGGGTTGAATAGGAGTTTGCGACGCAAGCAGTGAGGCAAGGAGCAGCTGTCTCCAGGAGAGGAAGCAGGATCTGCAAAGGTTTTGAGGAAGGAATGGGCCTGGTGTATCCGAGCAGCCAAGAGAAACTCACTGTGGCCTGACGGTACCGAGAAATGGGGTAAGTCTTAGGAAAACGAGTCGGAGAGCTGGAGAGGAGGAGGGCCGAGGTAATGGGTGAGTTTCTGTTGGTGCAGGAGAAGCTGCTAACGGGTTTGAAAGGAGGGAGTTACAGGATTTGTTTTGCTTTGTGAGAAGACTGCTGTGCATGCTGGAACAGGTCCTGGTATTATAAGGCCTAACACCTAGATAATCTGGTCAACCCTGTTTAAGAAATCGAAGACAAAATGACAAGTACAAAACTGCGGTGCCCCCTTCTAGAGGCTTGGAAGGGCATCTGTGCGAGTGAGTATCCTCTGCTCCACGCAGAATCTCCCTTGACAGTATGAATGAAGGAGGGCAGGAGTGAATGCCGGAGACATATCAGAGGCCTGCAGCAGCTGTCCTAATAGAAGAGGGTGATTCCTAGGGTGTTGGAAATAGAGCCCCAGGACTGGCTGGAGAATTGGATGTGGATGGCAAGGGAATGCAGGGTAGGAGATGACGTCACATTTCATTTCATCCTCTCCATAGGCCCAAGAGGTGCCGATTACTATTTTTGGTTTAGTTAGCAAAGAAACTGACACCTGTAGAGGTTAATAAATAAACTCTCTAAACCTGGACAGGTTTAGTAACCTGCAGGGTTCTCGGGACTACTTACTGTTGGGCATAAATTTGAACCCCGGCCTGACACTGGAGTACCAGTTCCATTGTCACCATGGTGCTTGTGGGGACTTCAGAGCCACAGACTACACTGGGTGATCACTTATGGTCATTGTTGACTTTAGACCAGACACACAGAGTATCCATCAGGACTTGGCTTGAGTGAAGTTTCTGTCCTTTCAACCTTCCTCTTCACTGGCCCCACTCTGCGCTCCGCTCCCCACTCCCAGCCCCACCATCACCAAGCCCAGGGTCCCTCTAAGCTTCTCAGAGCCCTGCCTGGGCCATCACACACGAGCCCGGTCACCTCTCCCTCCTCCTTCGCCTCTGCCAACCCCCACGAACTCATCCACAGAGTGTCTACACTGGGGCCATGCCGGGCCCTCTTCATCCAGCATCTGCAGGACTCAGCACAGAGTGGGGGTCCAGGCAGGATTTGCTGAATGAAGGCTTCCAACATAAAGGCAGAGCAGCATGTTGGTGAAGCACGAGGGCATCAGGGATTCAAGCTCTCCAGGCTCCATTGTCTTGTTATTAAAGTGGGACCAGTTACCGTCCCCACACCACAGGGACATCAGGAAGATGAAATATGGTCCTGCTGGTACCATGCCTTGCATGCAGTGCACACACAGGCACCCGCTATTTTTATTATCTATATTTTAAGAGGAAAGAAATATGAACCGTGTCATATAGTTAATGCAGAATAAAACTCAGAGATATTTGCAAGCTAAAAGAGAAGTTGGTGAATGCAAAAGGGAGGCTTTCCTAGCGGTGAGGTTTACAGACGATCGTTGGGGTCTGGAGACCCCTCCCTCCCACTACGCTCACCTTTCCTTGCAGCTGGCATTCATCACACCCTGCTCTGCCTGTCCCGTCCCTGGACAGTGCTTTAGCAGGCCTGGTGGCTCCTGCCTTCACTGAATACCAAGTATGTGGATTTACTAATGGAAAGGGATGTCGTATCCACCCGGAATACAAAGCATTCATGGCCATATTATTTATAAGCCTATTTTCTACAAATGGCTACTCATCCCTTGTGAGCTTCAGTTTTCCTGGTTAGTTTAACTAAAATTTTAAATATATAGAATTCAAAACTACTTTGAAGACTTTCCCCCTTTCAAGTCATTGCATAAAGAATAGATCCCTTCAGATGTCTGCATCTGTCGGGCAGCTGGTACCTCCATCTCCTGCTCTTGCTTTTAACACCTGCCATTTGTCTGCGCACAGACATTTCTTGATAATTGAGATGTGTTGTGCATCAGGCAGGAGGCTTATCTGAGAGTGCTGAAGAGATGGTCTCTGGCCAGATGTTACCCCTTCATTAGAATGTGTCCATCAGACATTGCTCATGAGAACTCTTTGTTAGAGAGTGTCTGCCTCTTTCATCCTATTAGCTAGTATAAGCTGCGCTTCGAGTTCTCTCGCCAAAAAGATGGAATTAGCATTTAAGAAGCTGTCATCATAAAAGTTTTTACCCTTCACAATTAATGCAGGAAGAGGTCAATGATGGTAAATGAATGCTGGAGAAATCAGCCTTCATCATTCATGAGCAGTTGGGGCCCTAAATGCCACATTTGAAGGCTGCTTCTGTCTTCCAGTCCTGATGAGGATGTAATTGTATGGAACACTGGCTTGTGTTTGGAATCCTAATTTGTGCATTGGCAGTGTCACAAGGAGTTCTATTGAGAGCCTCGATTCTTACAGAAGCACCATGCAGAGGTCTCCTTAAAGTTCAGGGTGTGCCACGGGATAGAGTAAGTGTCTCTGTGCACAGCGATGGGCACCCACCAGGGCTGCATGTTTGGAAGGCACAGAGCTGTCCCAGCCCAGCCCCTGCCCCTCTGTAACGAGCTGGGATCACCAGCTGCAGTCCTGCCAGTGAGGCACATAGAGAGTGAGTGGTGAGCACACAAGCCTGGTTTCTGCAGAAGCTGCAGGGACTGGATACAGGACAGGCAGGTGAGCGAGTGGCTGGGGAGACAGACGCCCAGGTCACGAGTGCTTACTGCCAAGTGTTCAGAACTGTCCACTCTGCAAAACCATGCCCAAATTACTTATTGAACTGTTCTTACTGCTGAGAGGCAGGGCCAATAGAACTCGCCTTGCATCAGGGAGCTTGACTTCTAGCAAGATCAACACGTCTCCCCCTGGGCTCCACTCAGTGTTCCCAGTGACCACCAGACCTCAAGCAGAGGGGTCATGGTGAGTCCTGGAATTCTCCACAAATAAAGAAGCTATGAAACAGTGACAAACACAGCATCCAATCACCCAACTCCATCCTATTTTTTTCCTCTATTTATCCATCCATCTATCCATCCATCCATGCATCCATTTATCCTTCCACCACTGAATGGACTCCAACTTTGAGAAAGGCCTTGACAATATATAGATAAGACATAGGCCTTGGCATTTTAATTTCACTACAGAAAATGGAATTTGGAGATCCCAAGAATGTCAAAGCCGGAAATCTTTAGAGACTTCCTTGTCTCATTTGACCAATAAGAAAACTGAGCCACAGAACAGAGGAGTGACCCAGCCTCGTAGGACTGGAATCCAGGCCTCTTGCCTGCCGGTCGAAGGTGTGTTCATGCGTTACATGGTCATGATAAAGACAAATGTATACTTTATGGATTGGGTATAATTTCATGCATTTTCTTCAGTGTGAGAAAACTGGCCCAGCATTTTGAGAAATCAACCAGCACTATTCATCTTAACATGAAAACAAGTTCTGCTTTATAGCCAGGCACAGAGGTGCATGCCGATAGTCCCAGCTACACAGGAGGTTGAGGTGGGAGGATTGCTTGAACCCAGGATTTCAAGACTAACATGGATAACATAGCTAGACTCTGCCTAAAATATACAAGGGAGGGGGATTCTGCTGAGAACCTGGGAGTTGGGTTTTCTCTTTGCTAAGGGCACAAGAGAAAAGAAATTATAGTACATAGCTTTAAGCTATTAACTTCTTTTTTACCTTTAACTGCCGAAAGGTAGAAGTGAACTAGAAGTGAATATTTCAACAGTGAATCTTTCTTTAGCCCATCCTTCATTTCTTTTTTTTTTCCTTTTAAACTTGGAGCCACCAAACTTCTGGACTTTCAGCCATGATGTCCATGCTAGAGGAAGGAACTCCACAGAGACAAGCAAGAAGTGTGCCCCCTTTCGGGGTTTCCCTGCAGGCCTCACTCCTGGAAAATTTGATTCCATTATAGCTACATGGACTGCAGTGAAGTTTTTCTAATCATTCATGAGACAGGAGCCATTTCTTAAAAATGGAAATAACCAGTTATATTCATTATTTAAGAAAAAAAGAGGCTGGGTGTGGTGGCTCCTGCCTGTAATCCCAGCATATGGGAGGCCGAGGCAGGTAGATCACTTGAGGTCAGGAGTCTAGATCAGCCAGGCCAACATGGAGAAACCCCATCTCTACTAAAAATACAAAAAATCAGCCAGGTGTGTTGGCACGCACCTGTAATCCCAGCTAGTGGGGAGGCTGAGGAGAAGCGCTCCAACCCAGGAAGTGGAGGTTGCAGTGAGCCAAGACTGCACCATTGCACTCCAGCCTGGTTGACAGAGCAAGACCATGTCTCGAAAAGAATAAAAAAAAGGAAGAAAATATGAAATTACCACTTCTATGTGGTCAACCTGGTTTCACTGAGTGTTCTTTGAATTTAGCAACATGGCCTTTGTCATGGCAGCCAAGGCAGCTACTGGATGGAAAAAAGTCCTCGCAGACAGAGAAGAGTTGAGAAGTTTTGACAGCCGCAAAGACAGTTACTCTTTCACTTAAAAATCAAGGTGACTGCTCCTGGTGACGCAGTTTTAGAGTCAACTCTGTTTTTTTTCATTGCCAGCACTGACCTATCAGGAAACCTGCAGCCATTGCACCGATAGAGCTCAGTATATTGATCCCTGTGATTCAGTTTTGGCTCAAGGCACATTTTAGCACTTTTAACAGATCAGCACAATAGTTCAAAGATCAATCATTATTTCTCCTTACTGATCCATTTTAATTGTGATATCAAAGATGCAGTAATCCTTCCTTAAGTTGGAAGTACATATCTCAAGCCAGGGTAAGGTTTTATTATCATAGTAATGAGCCCTTCACATACAAGACAAGGCAGGAGGCTCTTTGGTTCTGGCACTGACCCCAAGCATCTGGCACCCCTGAGTTAATAGAAATTGCTATACTCAGCATTCACTAGCCAGGCAACCTCTTTCTCTCGCTCCTCATCAGAACAACTGTGAGTTCTAGGAGAGAAATGGTCCCCATAGGACGATGCAGATGCAAGTCACAATGAAAGAAGGACCCCTCCCCCTCTGTTCCAGGATGCTCTTGTCCTGAGGGGGTGGACAGGGCAGTGGAGGCAATGGCCAGCCTTCCCTGGGGCCTTCTGTGATGCCTGCCTTCTGTTCAAAGAGAGGGGCTTATTTATCGGGAAATGGACCATGCCTGGACCCTTCCCACAATTTTTTTTTTTTTTGGGATGGGGTCTTGCTCTGTTGCCCAGAGTTGACTGCAATGATGCAATCTCAGGTCACTGCAATCTTCACCTCCCAGGTTCAAGCAATTCTCCTGCCTTTCCTTCCAAGTAGCTGGGATTACAGGCACCTGACACCATACCCAGCTAATTTTTTTGTATTTTTAGTTGAGACAGGGTTTCACCATGTTGGCTAGGCTGGTTTCAAACTCCTGACCTTAAGTGATCTGCCTGCCTTGCCCTCTCAAAATGCTAGGATTACATGCATGAGCCACTGTGCCCAGCCCGCCTTCCCACATTTGTGAAGGAATTCTGCATTCCATGGAAGGTCTCCAGTCTCAAAAACATCCACTGTAGAAATCAACGATTACAAGAAAAATTCCAATGAATGATGTAAAGGAATAAAGTTGAATTTCAATCCTCAAGCTAATTTCCATGTTCCCACCTATTCATTTCATTTTGAGGCCTTGATACCTTTAGAAAAATGAAAGAGTCACCCAAAGACCATTAGTAGACTCAAACAGAGCATGCACTACCTCAGAGTTTCTCCCCTCGGGATGTACTGGAGCCAACCAGACGGGAGAAGGGTGATGGGAGTGCACCCTGAAAGAACCCTGACTCTTGATGGAGTTTCCCAAAGGATGTCCCACAGGATGCAGTTAAGCAGGATGCTAAACACCTTCTATAGTTTATAAATGTCCTGTGGCCCCATCAGTTTGGAAAGTAACACTGCAGTGAGCTGTGTTCTTTACTGAGGGGCCTCCTGGGGCCTCACTATGCTGATGGACATATTTCTGCAGGTTCTGCAATCCTGCTTGGCCTCTGTGTGATGTGTGTCTTGCAGGATGTGTCAAGTGGGTAACACATGAGGAAGTGCTGCTGAGGCTCAGGGGCTCCCAAGACACTTGTTGAAGATGGTCCAGCATGGGCCCTGAGGCTGGCAGGGGAAATGGCACATGAGTGTCTGCTTAGGTACAATTGCTCAACTTCCAAGAAGGAAGACTGTGGGGGAGATGCTGGGGTCCCATCAGGCACTCTCTCAGCACCCCCAGCTCCCTGCATCAGCATGGCTGGGGGACCCAGACCTGATGTCTCCTACAATTGTGATTTAATAGGAGTTGATTTAACAATAGAGTTTAACATTTTAGTAGACTGCCCGCTCTCTGAGAGCAAGAGCTGAGTGGATATTTGTCCATCTTTGGCTGCTGGCTGCGTTTCCATTTTCTACCAGCTTGCCAGGTTCTTTGTAGATATTAATCTATTTCAGACAACCTTATGGGGAATAAATATGGATGCCTGTCTCCCACTGTGGAGGCTGATGGGATTCTTCGGCAGATTTTCTGCCAGACCTTTCCTTTCCCTGCTCTGTACACTCAGCACAAATCCAAAAGGTGACCCTTTGGATGCTCTTTTCTGGGACTTTGACCCTGGATAAGTAACATAAGGAGTAAATAAAACAATATCAGTTTATTTGACTCAATGTTCTTATCCTGACAGTCTGTCCAGCTATGGAACCATTCCTAACTCTCTACTATTTCGTTCCCAGGAGCCCACTTAGTTCCTGCTAAGTTGCAAGTCTGGTTCTTAGCCTTTTTAGCAATTTTGTGAGCTCCCCAAATCCCATTGGCTTAGGTTAGCCACAGGCAGTTTCTGCTGAGAACTTCAAATGGAAAGCAACACACAAAAGGGCCATGTTGTACCAGCTCACCATCCTCTAATGCCAGCATTCGCAAAGACCTGATAGGATTCCTTTTTCTTGAGACAAAGTCTCACTCTGTCACCCAGACTGGAGTGCACTGGCATGATCTTGGCTCACGACAACCTCCACCTCCTGGGTTCAAGCAATTCTTCTGCATCAGCCTCCCCAGCAGCTGGTGCCCACCACCATGCCTGGCTAATTTTTGTATTTTTAGTAGAGGCGGGGTTTCACCATTATTAGCCAGGCTGGTCTCAAACTCCTGACCTTGTGATCCGCCCACCTTGGCCTCCCAAAGTGCTGGGATTAGAGGTGTGAGCTACCGCACCTGGCCCCCAGTAGGATTCTAATACCTATTTGCTTAGTTGACCAGCAAAGTTCCTCATCTCTTTGCATTAGCAGGGTGGACCCCAAAATGCGATGGTGGAGTCATTCATTCCACAAATATTTATTAAATATTCACTCTGTTCTACAAGCTAAGGGCTTCAAAGCCTTGAGCAAAGACCCTGTCTCATAAAGCTCTCATTCTTTCTTTTTTTTTTTTTTTTTGAGATGGAGTCTCTCTCTGTCACCCAGGCTGGAGTGCATTGGCACGATCTCTGCTCACTGCAACCTCCGCCTCCTAGGTTCAAGTGATTCTCCTGCTTCAGCCTCCAGAGTAGCTGGAACTCCAGGCACCAACCACCACGCCCAGCTAAATTTTGTATTTTTAGTAGAGACATGATTTCACCATGTTGGCCAGGCTGGTCTCAAATTCCTAACCTTAAATGATCCACCGACCTTGGCCTCCCAAAGTGCTGGGACTACAGGCATGAGCCAACCTGCCCAGCCTCATGAAGCTCTCATTGCCCTTGGGGAGACAGACAGATGGAGATAGGAATCGTCAGGTGTTGGTGAGTTCTGCAAAAGAAAGTAAAACAATGTGAATGGGTAGAGAGGAACGGGCTGTACTGCCTTATATAGGTGGTTGGAGAAGGACTTCAGATAAAGTAATATTGAGTGACCTAAGGGATGGAAGGAAGTGAGATATGCTGAAATTTGGAGAAGACAAGACCCTGAGGCCTGGATGTGCATGGAGTGTTTGAGAACAGCTCTGAGCCCAGTCTGGAGCCAATGAACCGAAGGGGTAGTGGGGATGACATTATGGGGGAGTCCTGTAGCCTTTTAGCTTATACTCAAGGTGAAGTCAGAAGCCCAAGAAAGGTTTTGAGCAGGGAAAGCCTTGCTCTGACTTGGTTTTGTAAAGCACTCCTCCAAAGACTGCAGTGACATGTAGCTGGGAGCTCATCTGACAGTTCTCAGGGCTGCCAGCCAGGCAGGGCAGGGGCCTGAGGTCTTCACTGTGCTGTTGTCCCCACTTCTAAGTCTCCCGTGGAGGATGATTGCATCAAGCCTTTTGAAATTAGATGTCATTCTTAATATTTCATGTGAGCCTTTCCAACATTGCTACTTAATCTGTAGCAATGAGGAGTCTGTATGAAAATGTGTGCTTGCACATGTAAATTAAATAATTTTATGTCAAGTAGGTATCTGAAGGGTTGTTGAGGTTTCTTTGCATAATAGGAGTGTGTGCGCCTTTCTGACTACAGCAAGGTTGGCACTGTCAGAGCCAGGGACCACGGCTGCATCCGAGGGCATCCTGGCTATGCCTGGTGAAAATCTCTGTCATTCAGGCTTCAGGGAAACGGAGACTGCTGAGTAGTGGCAGAGGGGGCGAGAGGCTAGAGTCATGGGGAAGGGTTTCATAGAGGAGGGGTCCTCAACCACAGCACTATTGACATTTGAGGCCAGAAACTTCTTCGTGGTGGCAGGAATCCTGAGCACTGTAGAATGTTAGCTGTACCCTCACCTCTCCCCAACAGACAGCAATAGCACCTCCTCCCTCCAGGGATAAAACCCAGAAATGCCTCTAGACTTTGGCAATAAAACCCTGGAGGTTGTACATCACCTCTAGTTGAGAACCTGTGTCATGGAGTACCTAGACTTGAAACCTGATGTTTTCTCCTGGGTCACAGAGGAGAGAGATCAGAGTTCACCAGTGCACAGGGGTGATGAAGACTGGAAAGTTGGGTCTGAGTCTTCTTCCTAAGTCTGACAATGTTATTCATCAGCTGAGCTAGAGAACCTTGGTGGATATGGAGTTTACTTCACTCATTTTAATTCACTCCACAATACATCTTTGATTGCTACTATGTCCCAGGGACTGTGATAGATTCAGGAGTGAAGGGTGGGAATCAGCGTAAGAATGAACCAGACACGATCCCTGCAGATGATTTGCACACTATATGCAAGCTGCTATGAAAAGGAACACATTCTGGGTGCTGAGAGAAAATAAAGGAGGGGGACCCAAGCAGCCCATGGGAGGGATAGGCCACGACAAGGCTTGCTAACCTGGGAATCTGAAGGTACTTGGGGTAAGCCAGTTAGAGGATGGGGATGGGGCAGCGATGGTAGAAGTGGTGGGGAGCAGCATGTTCAAAGACCATGAGACGAGACTGCAGTGCATTCAGTATTGCTGAAAGGCAGAATAATCGTCAAGCATGAATAGCTGCGTATTGATGAGTTAAAGCAAAGCCAGGGGAATTCTCTTTAAGGTTTCCATATTTATACTACATTAATCGTACAGAGGAATTTTTATTAATATCAAGAATTAGTGGAATGGCCTCAGAAAAACAATCTGTAAGATTGTAGATTGAAATAACCAAATTGGAGATTCTTATTCATGACAGATGCCACTAAAAATGAGTATACCATATGTCATCATTATCATAATAAACAATCAACATTTATTAATTCTTTCCATGCACAAAGCACAGATGGTGGGAATATATGGGGAAGAATACTTGAAACAAACACAACTCTATCCACTCAGCAAAAACTGATTGAGCACACACTGTATGCTACTCATGTGCCAGCCAGCAATGATATGAAGATAAATTCCACATTGTTCCTGACATGAAGGGTCACAAGGTCTAATAAAAAGCAAATAACAACTGTTTTTGTCATTAAATAAGTGTCATACAAACTGATAAGAAAAATGTTAAGACCCTGCTGTATCAATGTTCAAAGTACAAAAAAGGAGATGTAACTAGAAAACACATTGAGAAATATCCAAACTCATTAAAATGTAAAGTAATTCACACTTTATATGTAAAAGCTAAGTTTATATGCTGAAACTGAATATTTCCAGTGGTTATGTAAACTAGTATAGCCCACTGGGAAAACAGAATTCAACAGAGACAAAACAACTATATACTTGAAGATGTTCATAGCAGTATTATCTATTCTAAGAAAAATCAAAAGTAACCTAAAAGTTTAATAGTAGGGAAAAGGTGATATAAATTTTGCTAACATGCTTAATAAAATATTATATTCATTTAAAGTGGAAGTTATAAAGAGGTTGCAATAATGTAAAACATGCTATAATTCTTATGTCAAATTAAAAAGCAGTGGCCAAGTATACATGTGAAATAAAGACCAGGAAGAAATACATAAAAATTCATCATTGTTGAACTAGTTGGAACTATAGATCATCCTCCCTTTCATCTAATGAAATTTATGAAGTGTTTTTTTATGGCTTCCATAAATTTAAAACCAAACAAAACAAAAACAAATGAATAACAGTGCATCTTTCTAACCTTTTTTTCTAGCCCCCACTAACCAGTAAAACTGATTCTGGATTTGCTGACATTTTTGTCCTCTCTCCCACCCTCCACGGAGTGTCTTCTATTTTTTTCTGGCTTCTAAGATGGAAAATAAAAGAGTGGAGTAAAGGGGAAGGTGCCAAGAAATAATGTTCAAAAAATGCAAATAAAATTGTCCAATTATTTTGAAATTCCTTTAGCTTTGATAAATGATATTCTTTTAAACAAGACTATGTCCTAAGGATTAATCACATGAGTGGTCATTGATCATGTGAATTTTAATATTTTTAAAAATTAATGAAGACCAAAAAAGCCAGAGTAATCAAGACAGTGTGGAATTAGTGTAAGGACAGACTAGAGAGCCCAGACACAGAAACGCACATGTGGTCACCTGGTGTGTGGCTTAGGGGCCACAGCAATGACACAGAGGGAAATGGTCCTGACTCAGTTGGAAATTTGTATGAAAGTTTGCTTCCAGATGGATTACTGACTTAAATGTAAAAGCTAAAACAATAAGGTTTTAGAAGATAGCATGGAAAAATATTTTCATGATTGCAGAAATGAGAGAAACATAAGATACCATAAAGGAAAAGGTTGATGAGTTGAATTGCTGTAAAATTTAATTAAAATTGAGGACTCTTGCTCATAAAACACACCATGTAAAAGAATAAAAATATGATCCAGAGAGTGTTGGAAGATAATTTATATCTATGATATATATCAGATAATAGATCACTGATTTATCGAAAACAAAGGATTTGTATCCAGCATCCAGAATATATCAGGAATTTCTAAAAATCATGAAGAAAAAATGACCAGGTGCCGTGGTTCACACCTGTAATCTCAGCACTTTGGGATGCTAAGCTAGGCAGATCCCAGGAGCTCGAGCCCAGCCTGGGCAACATGACAAAATCCTGTCTCTACAGAAAATACAAAGGTTAGCCAGGCATGCTGGTGTGCACCTGTAGTTCCAGCTACTTAGAATGCTAAGTTGGGAGGGTCGCTTGAGCCCAGGAGGTTGAGGCTGTAGTGACCCATGATCGCACCACTGTGCTCCAATCTGGGTGACAGAACAAGATTCTATCTCAAAAACAAAACATAAAAATGAAAAAGAAAATCCGGTTTTTAAAAGGGCCAAACACTTGAACAAATTCTTAATTAGGGAGGATATCTGATGACCAACAAATTTATGAAAAGGTTCCCAAGATCGTTAATTATCAAGGAGATGAAAATTAAAACTATGATGAGTTATCACCCATCAGAAGGTAAAATGAAGTAGACATTGTCAAGAGCTGATAAAGATTTGAGGCAGTTGACATGCTTATGCATTGCTTGAAGGAATAAGGACTGGCACAACTACTTTGGAAAACTGTTGAGCAGTCAGTGCTAAAGCTGAACTGACACTCTGTGCCAAATGATTCAACCCCCGTGTGTATTCCCAGCAGGAATGCATGCCTATGTGTCCTGCAGGGCATGTGTAAGATGATCCATGACAGTTATTCTAAATAAGCATTCATGAGAAACAACCCAAATGTCAATAAAAAGTGAAATGGATTAATGTATTGTTACAATGGAAAGGAACAAAATACCACCACACACTGTAAGATAGTATGCATGATATTATATAAAGGAAACCAGTGCAAAAAGCATAAGGATAATGGCCATTGTGCTTGCTAAGGATAATGCCTTTCATCTCCATCCATGTCCCTACAAAGGACACGATCTCATTCTT
The DNA here is from genome assembly GCA_004027715.1 of Plecturocebus donacophilus. Lineage (NCBI taxonomy): Eukaryota > Metazoa > Chordata > Mammalia > Primates > Pitheciidae > Plecturocebus > Plecturocebus donacophilus. The sequence goes on along the minus strand of PVKP010001303.1, from coordinate 114,439 downwards.
TGTTATGGCTGCGATAGTATTCCATGGTGTATATGTACTACATTTTATTTATTCAGTCTACATTGATGGGCATTTAGGTTGATTCAGTGTCTTTGCTATGGTGAATAGTGGCTGTATGCTGTATGCTTTTGAAACTGTATGCTTTCCTTTATACATAGTTTGAAACAGGCAAAATGCAGATCTGGTTTTGATTGAAGTCAGAATGATTAATTTGAGTATGGGAATGAGGAAGTCACAAGAGAGGCTCATACTTTTTAAAAATTGTGGTGATTCCCCAATGTGCTCACTTTATAAAAATTCCAGGCTATCCCTTTGTGATTCGTTCTTTTTCCATGTATGACTCATACTTCAACAAAAGGAACTGAGGTTGTTTGATTTATAGTAGAAGAGTCTGGAGTGCTTACTTACTGTCTTTAAGCAAATACAGGATTTTATTTAAAATAAGGAGGGAAAGGTTTAGCCTATTGCCAGTTAACTGGGAGATAAAACAAGTGTAAATTAAAGTAACAGAGAATTTGGCCAGGCAGGAAAAAGGACTTCTTGAGAATAAGGATGCCTCAAATATAATGGTATGTGGGAAGGGGGGGCGGCCTCTGTCTTAGAGGCTTCAGTAAGGACACAGTGTCCCAGCATTAATGGTTGAGTTTTCATGTCAATGTCAGGGGCAAAGCCAGATAAGAATAGCATAGTTTGTTGATTCTAAGGTGCACATTTTGTCACATTTTAACATCTCTGAAATCGAGATGCATCATGGGAGCCATAGCACTTGATAACTGATAGCAGTGTCTCTCTTTCTTAGATCCAAAATATAATGGTGCCTCAATATAAGATTGTAAGATCAAAAGGCACCTTCAATTTGATGAAATATGGTAATAAAATTCCTTCCAGCTTGAAGATTCTCTTCCGTGCCTCATGGTAAGGGAGGTTTATTCCCTTAGGAAAGCATTTTCTATCTCTCCTGAGGGTTTGTTCCACAAGAGGGTCAGAAGGGGCCTCGTCCATTATGGGCACTCAATAAATATTAAGCATCAGCCATGGCCCACAGCCAGCTCCAGATAAAAATTGGCATACGTTAACATTTATTGCTCATGGATCTTGTGACTGATGATCTCTCCTCCTCTCTCTCTCTGACTGTATAATCTATTCTCATAACGACAAACACAAGGTAGGACAGAGGGAGAGCCCATGGGAGAAGCTTTTTACTGTAGAAATAAACAGTGGGATGAGGTAGCAGATTGGCCTGGCAAATGCCAGGATCTGAGAGAGGAGACCAGAACACAGACAAGGACGCAGCTTTGGTTTCAGAGCTCCTTGCCCTGGCAAAGACCTTAGAAGTCATTCCAGCAAATGAGATACAGTGATAGAGAATGCTTCTCTTGCAGAGAATGAATTGAGAGACATCTTGTGTCTGTGTGTGTCTACACCCAAAGACTGAACATTCACCTGTGATATGTACCCCTGCTAAGAGGATTTGCTGTGTGGGAGAAGCTGAGGATCCCAAGCCATAATGGCTCAACCCAGTGGTTTGGAAGATTCCCAGCCAGTCATTATGAGTAGGAAGGCACAGTATCCCTGTACAGGTATTTAGGTCAGTGGTGTCATCTTGCTGTGGAACATGTGACACGCTGTGGTGTTCATTCTTGCCAGGCTGCAAGCAACACATTCTTTTCATTGGCCCCTGGGGAAAAAACTGGAGATCAAGTGCTGGTCTTATCACACTCTGGTGGGAGACCAAATTGGACCAAACTCCTGAAATGTTCTCTATTGGGTGGGATGTGGGTAGGTAGAGTAGTTTGAGAAAGCTAAGGAAAAAAAAAAACAAAGAAAATTCACCCAGGTACACAGAGAAATGTGTATATTTAATCATTCCCAATATGTTTTTTGCTTTACTTCTCTTTGGGTTATGAGAAACAGGAGGAATTTTGTCTAGGTAGGAATTAAGTCAGTTTCATTTTCTGACTGCAAATGATGTCTGAGAGATTTAGCAGAAACACAGTCTAGGAATTTTAGTCTCCCATCTTCTTTCAACTTAGATGGCATAGCCCTGGTTAGGAGGGGCGGTGTGGGAAGCAGGAAGGTAGGTCACATATCAATGTTGCGGCCCTACTTTGCCGGGGCACTGAAGGTCATGGGGTCCAGGAGGGAAGACTTACTGTTATTTTTCTTTCTGCCTGAGATTCAGTTAGGAGGAGACAAGCAAAGAGCAAAGATTAAAAGGTTGTGCTCTTCAACTGGCATGAATTACCACAAGCTTGGCTTTAATGGTGAATGGCCATTAATTAAGGAGATGGATTGTATAGACCAGAAAGTTGATACTCAAATATCCAAAACCTTGCCTCTGACCTCCAGAGTTAAGTTAGGGGACAAAGAGCCACCATGTTCCTGACCAAGCTGCTCATGTCACATGGCTTTCCTCTGTGCTCGTGTCCGCATCTATTAGGTGTTTCTGCCTCTTAAAATCTTCCCCAGGCCCAGCTCACATCTCACTGCCTACTGAAACAAAGTGTTAGCTGGAGCTATTTGGTAGCAAGGCTCTCTGGTAGATTCAATGGGGTAGGTAGAATCGTATTTTGGATGATTAATTGCTGTACTTCTCTCTTAGCTCCTACCTTTATGCTCATCAAATCCTCTGGTGGGCCCTGAAAACCTTTCTCCTGAAACAGCTAGACATAGCTCACCCACTGCTTGTTGAAAGAGGACCACTGCAAAGAGGAAAGCATAGATGGTGAAACAGGCTTGATGATTAAGTTCGATCAGTAAAAGGCAGATGGAGATGGAGGCACATTTGCAGAACTAGTTTATTCTGCACCTAGAACAGATGAAAGACTCACATGCTCGGAAGGAAGAGCACCCACGCCGACAAGAAGTGTTGGGGTCTTGGGTGGTGAGGGGGCCTGTATATCTCTGGTCAATTGTCCAGCAGAAACGATGCTCATTTGTACCTCAAGATAGTGCTCAGCTCCACATCTAGCTATTGCAGGGGATACCCACCTGGTCAATAGCACAAGCCACTCAGAAGTCTCCTAGACCTTGGACACCAGTGAAGGTGGTTTTGGCCTGATGGGAAGGACCCAATAAGTGGCCAAATTGGAAATAGATGGAAACTGCTTGGGGAGTCCGTAAAGCTACAGTAGTGAGGAATCATAGGATATATTCAGAGCCTGCTCTTGAGCCAGTTTGGACTTTTCTGTGTCTCTCGGCTCCCATAATTCCTTCTCCCCTCTCTTCTGGTAAGTATCACTGTGACCTGAGCATAGACTTTACCTCTCCTAGCTGGGTAGAGATGGCATCTCTTACTCATTCTTGGTCCCTACAATGCCTTACACATTGTAGCTACTGAAAAAAAGATGTTTGCTGAATAACTGAAAGAAAGCTTAAGGGGGTAAAACAACCACTTTACTAGATAATAAAATATAAGAAAATTAAAAGTGTGAGTTGAATGTGATCATTGGGTTAGGATTTTGTATTTTTATAGCCTTGTTTCAAAGGCACGTTTTTCATAGATAATGGCTACTGAAGTCATATTATGAAATATTACTCATAAGTAAAATAACTTGGCTTAAGGTGCCTTTTCAGTGTTCACTACATTCCCTTCCACAGAAGAGATGTCCTTTGCTGGTTTAGGGTATCCAGGACCTGACATATGGGATAACTTGGGGTATTCCTTTGTAGATACGGCCTCCAGTGAATCGCACCTCCCTATAGCCACACCTTTGGATAGTTCCTCCCACCTGACCCTGAACTGGGTCATGTGACTTGCTTTAGGCCAAAGGATCTTAAGAAATATGATGCAGGCAGAGGCTTGACAAGTTTGGTGAAGTAGGGTGCATCCTCTCTCATTTCTGGAAACCTTTGAGCCTCCATCTGAATAACCTCAGGCCAGCCTCTTTGGAGGATGAGAAAACGCTGAGAGAGCTCCAGCATCCCAGCTGAGGACCCAGACATGGCAGCAAGGCCACCTAGTTCCATCTAGCCTCAGTCAAGCCAGCTAGAACAGAGGCAGCAGCCAGCTAATGTACAAAATCATGAGAAATAATAAATATATGTCATTTCAGGACACAGATTCTTGAAGAACTTTGTTATGCTGTAAGTTCTAATTGATATACAACTGAGCCCAATAGCTGGCATAGGGAAAAGGGTATTTCCACTGCTATATGTCACAAATAATCTCAGATACTATCCAAATATGTAAATTTATTGAACAGACATTAATACCACATCTCTGTCTGGTTCTCTGGCATGCCTTCTAAAGGGACGATGTCCAATGAAGTCATCTTAATTTCTTTCTAACCCCAATGACCTTGAGTGAGTCATTTGATTTCTGTGGTTTTTCTCTGTAAAGTGAGGATAAGACTTTACTTCCTTGGGAAAGTGGGTAGGGGAGTCCCAGGGGCTCAGCGCAATGACCTCTATGGTTTCACTCAGCTCTCTCTGTCCCTGAAAGACCTCAGATTGTTCCCACCCTTGAACCCGCTTGTCAATTACATTAACTTTTTCTGATAACCTGTTCCTGTTTTGGGGACCCACAACACAAGGAGATGAGATGTGTCATGAGGACATGTCCCACCCATATTAACCATGAGGAATGTAACAGGCCATTGAGGAAGGAGAGTGGCATCAGCCTAATGGAGCCTCAGTTTCCTGGCTTCCTTTGGAAGGGGGCTAGGCGGCCTATCCCTATTTCCTAAGCATGGGGTGAGTGTTAGGCCATCACAACCAGCCACTTCTTTCAGATTATGGTTCACTTCTTCCAGATTGAATCATTTTTGGTTCAGACATGAAACACTGAGAGCCTTGGCTCATGCATAAGCCAGAGGCTCAAATCCAGAGAGAAAGGTTTCTCTCGCCCTTCAGTCTTGACTTGAAGGTCACATGCTTGTGAATTTGGTTTATCCTAATTGAGAAGTTACCGGTTGCGTCTTTAAAACAGGAACTGGCAAGCGCGTATTTGTCTGCAGTGATTGAAGGGGGATAAAGTCTCTGGGGAGGACTTGACTTTTCAGTTGCTTCATATAGTTTTTCAGATTTGAATTCGTCATTTCGCAGTTTTACATCAGTGGATTAAAATGGTCATCTGAGGCTGGGTGTGGCGGCTCATGCGTATAATCCCACCACTTTGGAAGGCCCAGATGGGAGGATTTCTTGAGGCCAGGAGTTTGAGACAAGCCTGGGCAATATAGTAAAACCCTATCTCTACAGAAAAAAAAAAAATGGATAAGGTGGCACATGTCTGTAGTCCCAACTAGTCAGGAGACTAAGGTCGGAGTATTGCTTGACTCCAGGAGGTGAAGCCTGCAGTGAGCCAAGATCATGCCATTGCACTCCAACCTAGGTGGAGAGAGGAGACAGAGGAGATCTTGTCTCAAAAAACCGAAAACATAATAAAAATTAAAGAAAATGGTCATCTGTAGCTTTGGTCTTTGGTTACCATTTAACTTGTGGCAAAATACAGTATTATAATTTTAGAGATAAGCCTAGAACCCTTTAATATCACATACAAATAGAGGTATTTGCTTCCCTTTCAAGGTATAAATGAATATACTGCTTGAATATTAATGATAATTCAAAGGTGTGTAAAATCCAACATTTTTTATGTCTCACAAGATACCAGCCCCCTAGAATTCAAGGCCAACTCTGCTTTAGTATGTAACACACTATTGGAGCTGTGAGGCCAAGGATTTTTCTTATAAATGACTTGCATAACATTTATGACGTGCTGGAAGCTGAAAAGTATTAATTGACTGCTAATTATTAATAGCACATATGCAGCAACTTCTTTTTTTAGAAACACGTAAATGTTGGCAATCCTTCACAGAAGAGTTTTCAGAAATAGGCCATTTTAGATATTTAATATTTCTCATCTGAGACATCAAGGTTTGGGTAGTTGGACCCTGAGGAGTGAAAATAATGGCTTAAATGTTCTTGAACTGATTGGAAAACACGATAGTCCATCTAAGAGAGCTCGAGGTCTAACTTTGTGCTTTTCTACCTAAAAAAGATACCCTTTTATCTGGCATCCTTAAGAATGCTGAATCTCTGCAGATGGCTGGCAAAATGGGCCATGGGTGATGGGGTACCTCAGCGGAGGGGGTCTGGAGACAAAGCCACTCTGATTAGCACCTCTCACAGGGTGGCAAAGTGCAGGGCCTTTTATCTTTCCTCCTTTCATGCCATCTAATAGAACTTTTTACAATGATGGAAATGTGTTATGTCTGCACTCACCAATATGGTAGCCACTAGCTACATGTGACTCTTGAGCACTTGATCATTATTATTTCTTTTTAAAGACACAGTCTCATTCTGTCACCCAGGCTGGAGTACAGTGGTGCAATCTCGGCTCACTGCAATGTCTGCCTCCCAGGTTCAAGAAATTCTCCTGCCTCAGCCACCCAAGTAGCTGGGATTACAGGTGTGTGCCACCGTGCCTGGCTAATTTTTGTATTTTTAGTAGAGATGGGGTTTCACTATGTTGGCCAGGCTGGTCTTGAATCCCTTCAAGTGATCTGCCTGCCACAGCCTCTCAATGTGCTGGGATTGTAGGTCTTTGCTACTGTACCCAGCCGACTCTTGAGCACTTGAACTGTGACTAATGTGATTGAGCCACTGAATGTTGAATTTCATTTTAATTAATTAAAAATGTTATAGCCACATATGGTTAGCGGTTACCATATTGGACAGGATAGGTCTAGAGCAAGTAGGATTTGTGCCATTGTGAATTTGTTGATACTGTCTATGCACCACTTGGGGCTGCAACTGCTGTGTGCCCTTGGAGCCCAGAGAGAACCCCAGAAATGCTGAGAGGCCGAGGAAGCAGTTCTAGAGCTCCTTAAATAGTGGCCACTGCAGTAAGGAGTTTAGATAGCTGGCTGAAGCCACCTGCAACAAAATCCCTTCTTCTGGAAATTTAAGAATGAATGTGGAACCAAAATAAAAAAAAAAAAATTTGCTGACAAGAGTATGAAGAAATTGAAATCCTTATACACTGCTGGTGGAAATGTAAAAGAGGCAGCTGCTTTGGAAAATAATCTGGCAGCTCCTCAAAAGGTTAAATGTAGAGTTACCATATGACCTGGCAATTCCATCCAAGAGAAATGAAAACATATGTTCACATAAAGCTTGAACACAAATGTTCATAGCAGCATTATTCATAATAGCCAAAAAGTGGAAACAGCTCAAATGTCCATCAACTGATAAAGGGATCAATAAAATGTGGTCCATCTATACAACAGAATATTATCCGGCAATAAAAAGGAATGAAATACTGACACATATTACTACACTGATGAATCTTGAATACATTATGCTAAGGGAAAGAAGCCAGACGCTAGGGACCATCCAGTTTGTGATCCATTTATGTGAAGTGTCCGGAATAGGGAAAGCCCTGGAGCCAGGAAGTAGATGAGTGGTGGCTTAGGGTAGGGTGGTTGAAGGGGACATGGAGGCAGTGACTGCCAGTGGGGACAAGATTTCTTTTTGGGGTGATAAAAATATTCTAAAACTAGGTAGTAGTGATGATGGTTGAACAATTCCGTGAATATACTGAAAACCATTGATTTATATACTTCAAATGGATTAATTGTATTGCATGACAAGTACATCTCAATCAAGCTATCATGTTAAAAAACATAAATAAAATTAAAAGACAAATAAAAAAAAGAAAGAAAAATAGAATACAGAGTCTCCTTCCCCACCTCCAGTTACAAGAATTTGTGTCTGGGGAGTGTGGCATGTAGGTGAGATTTTCAGATGGGGCTTCATTTGAGCTCTCCTCTCTGCTAACTTGTTATGTGTCTGTTTTTCAATTATTAACTCTGAGTGGGTGGAGGTTTGATGATAGCTATAGATAAAAATAATGACTAAGGGAGGCAATTAATTCCCATTCTAAAGTGTTTTGAAGCATTTGATTTAATATGTGGAGAGAATGATAATGAGTATTCATTTATCATTCATTCATCCAATGAATATTTAATAAATGCCTACTGTGTGCCCAGAATCCTTCCCAATCCTGGATGATGGCAGAGAGCAGGAGAGAGATGGTATCTGCCTTCCCAGAGGGGCATGTACATCTGAGGCATTGGATCTGTGGGAGTCCATTATTTGGAGGCCTGGAAGGAGACAGAGAACACACTCCAATTGGGTAATTTTAGGAGTATTTGCAAATGGAACCAGTTATGAGATGTGGACAGGGAATAGTGCAGAGCCCTGGCGCTCCTGTCTGAGCCCTTTGCAGTTCTGCTGGAGGTGGAGAGGGGAGGCCAGGTTACAGAGGGTAGAGGGTGAGGAGTTGCCTGTAGGAACTGGACTCAGCCAGTCCATAAAGGGCCCACCAGGTGGAGCAAGGGGATTAAATACCCCAACTGCCCTTTGTCCTATATCCTAGTGTGCTCCCCTAGGGTGAACCCACCCACAAGCCAGAGGCCAGGGGACCCTGTGGACATGGTCCATACAAATCAGCCTGTGAAGGGTGAAGAAGTGGATCTGGAGAGGTGGAGAGGACAGAGAACAGGGGTCCAAGGGAGAGGGATGCATGGCTAACCAGACACTCATGCTCCTGAGGGCCCCTGGAGAAGCAGACAGAGGGGTGATTATTCCGCCTGAAGGCTTCTGGGAAGTCTCCAGGTACAGGTCTGATGGGAGCGGGCTGCCCAGGCAAGAAGAGCAATTTTGGAGAGGTGTACGTCCTCCTGAACTCATTACACTGGGAGTCAGATCACATCACATCCTTGTCAGCATCTCCATGCCTCACGGCTCCCTCAGAACAAACGCACAGTCCCCCTGCCCATGCAGAGCCACGTGGGCCATCGCTGGCACCCTCCCTTATCTCTCATGTCACTCACAGGCTCCTTCTCCCTGCTCTAAGCCACTGTTCCTAAGGCCTTCATATCTCGCTTCTCCCACAATGCTCAGCCCCGTCATGCAAACTTGCCAGCTTACTTCTTCCTGTGGTTCACTGTCTGCTGCCCTTGGCAGAACCTGAGCACTGTGACTTCTCTGTTTTGCTTTGTTTCCCAAGTACCTATTAATAGATCAGCACGGGCAATTAAATGCTCAACAAACAGGGACTGAGAAAGCAGTGATAGCCAACATCATTGAGGGTTTACTAGGGGCCAGGCCCTGCATGAAATGATTCACATCTTTTATTTTTTTTTGAGATGGAGTTTCACTCTTGTCACCCAGGCTGGAGTGCCATGGTGCGATCTTGGCTCACTGCAACCTCACCTCCCAGGTTCAAGTGATTCTCCTGCCTCAGCCTTCTGAGTAGCTGGGATTACAGATGTCTGCCACCATGCCTGGCTAATTTTGGTATTTTTAATGGAGATGGGGTTTCACCATGTTGACCAGGCTGGTCTTGAACCCCTCATCTCAGGTGATCCACCCGCCTTGGCCTGCCAACGTGTTGGGATTACAGGTGTGAGCCACCACACCCAGCCTGATTCACATACCTTATTTCATATTACCTCCTTTCACGACTGAGGAAACTGAGGCAGGAAAGGATGAAATCTCTTGCCCAAGGCTATACAGCTTGTAAGTGGCAGGGACAGAATTTTTAACCCAGTAGTTTTCTAAGTTTTTGGACAGAACTCCTATATGCTCTTTAAAATTATTGGGGGCCCCGAATAATTTTTGTTTATATAGGCTATATCTACCTATAGTTGCTAAACTACAAATTAAAACTGGGAAAAAATCAAAGTATTACTTTGTTGATTCATTTAAAATAACAATAATAAATCCATTAAATGTTGACATAAATAAGATTATTTTTATTTAAAAATAACTATGATTTTCAAACAAAAAAAGTATGAGAAACCTGGTATTGTTTTAAGTTTCTATACATCTCTTTGATATCTGAATTAATGAAAACAGCTAGATTTCATATCTGCTTCTGCATACAATCCACTGTGATATGTTGTCTGGATTGACACATAGGAAGAAAATCCGACATCACTCAGGTATGTAGCTGGAAAAGGAGAAATAGTTTAATAGCTTTTTCAGATAATTGTGAATATTGTTCCTTAATACTACACCAAAACTTGGTAAGTAGAACTTTCTTTTTTCAATTTTATTTTGTGGTTAAGTGCACATAACATAAAATATAACATGTTAACCATTTTTAAGTGAACAGTTCAGTGATATTAAATACATTCAGGCTAGGCACGTTGGCTCATGCCTGTAATCTCAGCGCTTTGGGAAGCCGAGAGGGGAAGATCTCTTGAGTTCAGGAATTCGAGACCAGCCTGGGCAATATAATGAGATCTCTTCTCTACAAAAGATAAACAGACTTACCCAGGCATGATAGTGTGTGCCTGTAGTCCTAGCTTTTTGGTAGGCTGAGGTTGGAGGATTGCTTGAGCCCAGGAGGTTGAGGCTGCAGTGAACCCTGACAGCACCACTGTACTCCAGGCTGGACAACAGAGCAAGACCCTATGTCAAAATAAAAATAAGTAAATACATAAATAAGTTCATAACGCTGTGCAACCTTGACCACCATCCATCCCCAGAACTGAACTCATTTCGTCTTGGAAAACTAAAAGTCTACATCCATTAAACAACAATTCCCCATTCCCTCTTTCCCCTGACCTCTGGCAACCGCCATTCCACTTTCTATCTCTATAATTCTGACTATTCTAAATACTTCATGTAAGTGGAATCATACAGTATTTGTCCTTCTCTGACTGGCTTGTTTCATGTAACATAATAGACATGTCATATTTTTTTAAAAGTTATAAGGTCAATATGAAACCGTATCAGCAAACTCCTACTTTGTTACCTTAAAATTCATTGATTGATCTGACATTTTGGATTGATCTTTTATCCATGTATGATTTTGTAACACCCTTCACTGGTTTTTTGGAAAATATTGATTCTTTGAGTTACACAGATCTTATATATGTTGGCACATTTTATTTTACAATATGGAAAGAATTCATTGATATTACCACTAAACTCATCAGAAAAGTCTCTTAATTATCGAGAATCTGTCAGGATAAAGGAGCCATGCAGAAGTTTTCAAAATTTAATTTGACTTGAAAGTTAAAATTTGATCACTGACAACTCATATTATCAGTTGTTTTAAGTGATAGGCTCACTGTGTTCATCATGAAAAACGTGTGCCAAATACTCATGTCTGAGAAACCATAGTTTGTCTGTTAGTATTTCTTTCAAGTTAAGGTGGTGTTTCATGAAAGCAGTGGCTAGTTAGGTTTGCAACTACAATGAGTAACAATTGCACAAATTATTTTCAACACAGCCAACACATCACAGCTAATGTGAACCTCCCATTTTGTCACACAGGGTATTAAAATGATGAGTACTCCATGGTAGCTATATAATAAAATACTTTTCCTGGCTTCATCTGGAACATTGTTGTTTAAGTGTGCAAGTAATGTGGTGGTGAAGAGTGTGATGACTGATAGCAGAGTTGGGAACCCCTGCCTTCATTCATGTTACGGAGCCAGCTGCTTCCCCCATCATGACTTCCGCACCCATCTGTGCAAATGGTAACTCCGTGGAGAAGGCAAATCACATCTTGATAATGTTACAGAGATAATTTTTGTTCTTAAGGATTATGGAAATCCCCATCTTTTGAGAATGACAATTTTAAGAGATTCCTACTTTTAACAGTTTTCTCTTTAAGCCTTTATGGGTCATTGTCGTGACTCTTCTGATGGCTATTGCCTGATGTCATGAGAATCATCAGTTACATCTAATGACTGGTTCCTAGTTATATTCCTGGTCTCCTGTAATTGAATGTGGGGTTTGGATAAAATCCAGGAGCTACAGTGCTTGCCTCATATCCAGCAATGCAGGAATAATCCACAGCATTTGTGTGAATAGTCCAAAATACCCCAACAAAAGCAGCTATGTTATGGAAATGATTGAAATTCATTCAATCAAGAGCCAAACACGTGGTAGTTTCACTTTCATCCAGGGCCCCACTGTCCAATTCTAAAAGGATTATAATGCTGCAAATCCTAATCCTAACAGCAAATCATCAGTGCTGCTCAAAGTTCCTCAGAGGTGAGACTCTAGCAGGTGAAATGCCCGGACCTTTCCTGTTTGTCTGCAGTGAGCTCACTATTTGACTTTCCACGAAAGTCAATGTTGGAGAGCCCACACCGGAATAACTTTGAAAAATGGCATAGACAACAGACGACTGTAGTATTTTTATTCGTATTCAAAGGGAATGATAATTCAGATGTTCATGGGTCAGAGCCAATGTGCAGGAGCCCAACAGCCCCTAATAAGAACTGGAACTGACCAAAGGCCGATGATGTCAGGGCAATGAGCCACAATTGTTTTTTCTTTCACATGTTTTGAAACTCAAATCATTTATCACACTGATTATAACCTATAAGGGTGACATTATTCATCTTTTAAATATTATTTCACATCTTCAAGGACATAATCATTCTTTTAATTAACGCATCACTACAATTCCTGAGGGTGTTCTGTCTTGGAAGTTGCTTCGTGTACTGTGGACAGAGCTGTTGAGAATGCCTGGGTTTCCAGGGTGTGGTGGGACAGTCTTCGCATGCTGTAACACAAAACTGCATTGCTGCTCTGTGGTTGAGCTATTTCTTCTATTTAATCTCAAGGCTACTAATTTGAATATCAAAAGCAGTCTTCTTCAATTCGCAGATGCAATTGTTAAATTTAAGGATCACATTTCAGTTAGACAGTCTTGTCTTTTTTTAGTGCTGCAATAGAATGTCTTATTTATTTATTTATTTATTTCTTAGGTTTTCCTTTGTATCTTCTAGCAGTTCCGTGTTGTGACATACCTTTTCTGGGTCTCTGTTTGTTTCTCCACTCTTAGGCTGTTGGGTTCCCTAATCCCAAGCTCTAGTCATTGCTGGAATCCAGGTGGGTTCTGGAGGCAGCAATGCCACACCTGGCAGGCAGCCCAGTAGGTTCCATCTCTAAGTGCAGTTATCTTCACAGCACAAGCAGGAGACTTTGGAGCCTCCCTTTCTCCTTGGCTGCAAAGGCTGGATCCACATTCTATCCAGAGCTAGGAGCTGGGAGCTGGGGGGGATTCAGCCCATCTTTCCCCCTCTCCTGGAGGACTTGCCAGGACCACTTCCATAGGCTGTTCCCATGCAGGGGCCCAGTGGTCTCCAAGGAGCTAGTATCCTGCAGGAGTAGTGGGACCTCTCTAGGCTCCTCCACAACAAGCCCCAGAGGGAAACAGTCTCCTTCAACACCCAGCAAGGCTTTGAGCCCAGCCTGTTCCCCACAGGCCTATGGCTGTGCATCTTAGTAGAGGGCCCTGTGCTTGCATTGGGATCGGGAGAGGAGAGCACTGGAGTGAAAGAAATCTCTTCCTGCTTCCATCTTTCTTTTGGCGTGGCGCACCAAAGCACACGCTCCTCTGAAGTCATTTATGGTCATAAATATGAATGACTAGCTGGCCCAAATTCTGGCTCTACTTAGAATAAATATGAAGCCATTTTTCAGAATAAAGTTTTTATTTCTTAGTGGTAAGGATAAAATGGCCATTAAGTGATTAGTGTGACTGAAGACATGAAGCAACATTCATTTGAAAATCGAGTTCTTTTAATGCGTGCAATCCATTTCATTATCATGTATCTTCTGCTCTAGTTTTACCTTTTTTTTCTGAGCTTTCCTGGGGTGGCACCGGATCAAAAGAGCACAGTGGAGTGAAATGTCTACAGTTAATGCAGGGACTACGTGACCAAATCCCAAGATCCATTAATGGAAAAATATGCATACCTCTTGTGCCCTATTATGAAAATGGGCCTTATCTTACCTGATTAAACTGTCAGCTCTTATTAAAATGGATCCATGTAGCTAAAGAAATTCAAGCTTGGTGGAACGTGCAGAGAAGTGTAGCTAAATTGTTACCTTGGTGAAATCTGCGTCTCTTATCAGAATCTCAGCCTTTCTGACCCTGTGGATATGGAGAGATGTGGTAAAAACCAATTGTCTCACACTACGGTTCCTGAGGGGGAAAGGATCCCCAAATTAACTTTACTGGGGGTCTGGGGAAGAGACCACGTACATTTGCATTTCTGTGTTTTAGAGATGGTCTTTCCTGTCTTGAATAGCAGAGCTGAGCTTCTCCCTGAATGCCGAGGACTCTTTGCTCAAGCAATTCCTCTCTACCTTTGAAAAAAGCACATATATATGAGTTTCTATTTTTTTTCTTTCAACTATGGATCAAGTCTGAGAAAGGAAATGAGGACTTGAGATAGCCAAACAATTCAGGCAGAATAAATTACCTGCAGGCCTCTTTTGGTGGTGGTGGTTGCTTTCTGAGGGCTCCTGGGTGATGCCCAGGTGACACTGGTGTCCCCACGCTTGGTTTTACTTAGGGACTGAGAATGAGTCAGGCAGAAGGCCAGGCTGGGCTGCCAGCAGAGCAAGGCTGAGTGGTCAGATGGCTCCCCCAAATCCGTGAATCTGGATGGAGCCTGGCCTTGCTGCAGGAGTCATGCTGTCAAGGTGGGTGGAAGGGAAGGCTCCAGGAAGGAACTGCACGCAGGAAAAGCCACGCTTCGGGTTTTGTGAATGCAAGTGTCCCTTCCACTCAAGCTCGTCCCACCTAATTTCAACACCAGGCTTCGAGCTCAGCCACTTTTGACAAGCTTGAATACCTCTCTGCCACCTTTGAATCGAAGAGGAGGGCCTCCAGATTTGAGGCGAAGCAATCTCCAGTGTCAAGCTGGCCTTGATGGGGTCCTCCCTCTGTGTGTGGCTTGTCTTGTCACCCAGCAAAGGCTTCCCCCATTCTAACATTTGTATTGATTCAGCCATACCACTGTGAGGCCTTTTCAGCCTGGGAGGTGTCTAAGCCCTTTCATAGATGAGGTTCCATACCACCTAAGAACTGAAGGCCAGGAGCTGTTTTCACCACCTTGTGTTAATTATCACACTTCACCTTCACATCAACCTGGGAGGCAGGCACAACTCTTAGGCCCCTTTTACAGATAAGGAAACTGAGGCACAGAGGGCTTCAGCAGCTCACCTAAGGTCACAATTGGGGCAGCCAGGAGTGAAACCCAGGTATATTGTTTTATCCATGACATCGTATGACATGAATGATGATATGGTTTGGGTGTGTCCCCATCAAATCTTATCTCGAGTTATAGCTCCCATAATCCCCATGTGTCATGGGAGGGACCTGGTGGTAGGTAACTGAATCATGGGGCAGGTACCCCCATGCTGCTGTTCTTGTGAACATGAGATATAATATTCCAAGTAAGGCAGAGGCCAGGTCAGAGCCACTGCTGGCTAAACAGTAGCTTTCATTACTATTATCATGATTTTACTTATAGCTGCTTGTTTGTCAGGGTGGGTGTTCAGTGCATCCAGCAACCCTGCTGTAGCTCAAAGCCTAGGAAGAGGTGATTAGGATTATAGCATAATACTTCTGCTTAGAGATGTGATTCATCAGAAGGGCTTGTCCTGAAATACTGGCAATTGAGAGGACAGTTTTCCTGGAACTGGATCTGCGGGCCTCATTGGGAAGAACAGACTATGCTCTCGGGTCAGAGGGGCCAGCTTTGAAGCAAATATTTACATAGCAAAGTGAAAGATGGCTGCTGGACTATCCCTGCATTCCTCACATAGGGTACTTACATGCTGTTTATTCATCTTTAGGATAGTCGCAGCATTTAGAGCTGAGACTAGCTATACATGAGAGTGAGGTTAGGGTATAAGAACGTCTTAGGGGGTTTTCCTGCTCTCTGACCACAAGTGGGCAAGCACAGGTAGGCCACACTCCTGGGCAATGAGCAGCAAGCTTCCCCCTCCCACCGCTGGCATCCAGGTCTCAGTGGCCCTGGTGGTGTCCCCGCCATTCCTTAGGAGGGCCACTTGCTGGTTATTTTGGGTCCAGAAAAGAGAGTCTGTGTGGTAGGAACCTTGGAACACAGAACTTTATTCAGTCTCTGAATTCTAGACTATAACTAGAAAAATTACCTTATAGTATTTAAATGTTTAAAAAGCTATATCAATCAAATGAGATAATTGGCATACATAGATGCACCAAAATGGCAAAGAACTAGAAATATTGGTTGTTTGAGGTCAAGTTCATATAAGATGCTTTGGTGAAAGTGAAGGTAAATAAAACATAGTCCCTGTGTCATCTTTTTTTTTTCCAAGACGGAGTTTAGCTTTGTCACCCAGGCTGACTGCAGTGGTGTGATCTCGGCTCACTGTAACCTCCACCTCCTGGGCTCAACCGATTCTCCTGCCTCAGCCTCCCAAGTAGCTGGGATTACAGGTGCCTGCCACCACGCCCAGCTAATTTTTGTATTTTTTGTAGAGACTGGGTTTCACTATGTTGGCCAGGCTGGTCTCGAACTGCTGACCTCATGATCCACCCACCTCAATCGCTCAAAGTGCTGGGATTACAAGCGTGAGCCACCGCACCCAGCCAAACATAGTCCCTGTGTCATCTTTTTAAAAACATAATTTTTTTGTGTGTATATTTCAGGTCTATAACATGATGTCATTGAAGACATATAGATACTAAAATGGCTGCAATAGTTAAGTAAATTAGCATATTTATCATGTCACATAGTTACTTTTTGGGGACAACAGCCGTTACAATCTACTTATTTAATAACAATTTCAAATACATCTGATTACCTGGAGTCCTCATGTTGTGTATTTGATCTCTGGCCTTATTCATCCCACACATCTGCTAGTTTGTATCCTTTAACCTACATCTCCCCACTCCCAGCCCCTGCCCCGGGTGATGGGGATTTTCTGCTCTATCTCTGTACATTTGACCTTTAAAAAATTCCACATCTAAGTGAGATCAAGCAGTATTTTTCTTTCTGTGTGGGTTTTATTTTCCTTAGCATAATGTCCCCCAAGTCTGTCTGTGTTGTAGCAAATGGCACAATCTCCTTCTTTTTAAAGGCTGAATAATATTCTATTGTATACACAGTACAGATGCCATAGTTTCTTTATCCATTCAATGTAAACTTAGGCTGTTTCCATGTCTTGGCTATTGTAAATAGTGCTGCCATGGACATAAGGGTGTGAATATCTTTACAAGGTGGTAATTTCATCCCCTTTGGGTAAAACCCAGAAGAGGGATTCCTGGGTCCTCAATCACCCTCAGTTAAGGTAAGATACTGCATTTAAACAGATGCATGAGGAAACACACACACATACACAAGCATACATACATACATACACACACACACACACATGTCCAAGAAACACACACACATTCAGTCTTTTATGTGTAGCTGGGCCTGTAATACATTGCATGAATTTTCTGGTTTGAGCACAGAGGAGGACTGAGGTATTTTCTGTTCACTTTTAAATTCAGAGCATTAATGAGATGGATTTTCCTGAGATGGGGTGAGCGGGTTTCTCATCTCTGCTCCGCGTCTCCTGACTCTCCACAGGCAGTTGGCTTTGCTCATTTGCATCTGATTGGCTTTGGTTGCCACGTGTGCGCCCATGAGATCCTCACCACATTTGGGTTTGTTTCCCATATCTCCTCCCTGCACATGGCAGGCACAGGTTTCTGCACACAGCAGGGCTCAGTGACTGTTCATCCCATGGCCACAAGAGAGGATGATAATACTGCCCTGGAGATTTTCCGTAGCGTCTCCCAGGGACAGCCACACCTGCACAGCTTGGAGGTCTGCACTCAACACGCCAACACCAGTGAGCTGGCCTCCTGCCGGCCCTCTGGACTAGAAGGAAAGTCACCTGCCTGCACACACACACACGCTTCTATGCACACACTGTGGAAACCTGCTTCTCATTAACTGAGCCCTCCCTGCTTTAATCTAAATAATTGGACTACAGTGGCCAATAAGAAAACTGTTGGGGGAAAAGATAGACACTTACATCTTAACATTTAAACACTTTCTGACTGATTAACTGGTGGAAAGCAAAAGATATTCTCTTCTTACTTTTTGTGTTTCACATATATCACAGTTAATGCTCTAGGAGTGAAAACACACACAGTGCTTTCCGGGATGGGAAAAGTAATCCAGATATTATCCTACCAAACTATATTCTCTCTTTCCTCTTTTTAATGAAGTAGTTAGTGTTTGTTGCATAATGAGAGAAAAAAGCACTTTAATTAATATTAACAATTGGAAGGGGATTAATGCCCAAATCCCCTATTACCAGTTTTCTGATCCACCTTTAATTGTGTAGACAGCTATCAGTAAACAATTAAAACTCTACAGAGCTTAGGGGCAGCCAGAGGGTGGCGGTCCTCCCTCACATCTCTGAGGATGCATGAGGCCCCATCCAGCCTCTGTCTTCGATCCTTCCCAATGGTCTGCCTTTCCATCAATTGAATGGCTCCACAAGCTGCTTCCAGCCTGTCTTTAAGAATGGGACCCAATGAGGCCTGGCATTCTTATCTCCGTAATGCAGCAGAGAGGTCCACTTCGTGTGCAGGGGAGACCCTTGCCTGAAAAAGCCAATCAGGGAAGTATCCAACAGGCTTATGCTGAGGCCTGGTGTCTCCAACAGAAACATCTTCAAGTTTCTCCGTTATTGTCAACAAAATAGCTGTGAGAAGTTTGCCAACATGTCCATGTAAGATTTAATTTGAATATAGAGCAAAGGTGAATTATAGATAATCAAGAAGCAGCTAAGCCTTCATTATTTAATTTGAAGGTAGGAACGAAGGATGAAAAAAGGAAAGAGAAATGCACAGTATTTTTCATCCATTCCCTTCCCCTCCTTACCCCAGTGTCAGAGAGGGGAATAGTCCCTAGCAAACTCATTAATTTCCTTCCGTTTTGACAGCCTGCTTACATCAGCTTAGAAATGCCACCGCTGAATAAGCTTGCCCACGAGTTGATGATTGTTTCCTTCCTAAAAAGCAGCTCACACACCAACTGCAAGTGAAACAGTGTGCTCAAAGAGTAGCTTAACTACAGGTCTGGTAGAAGAGGACACTGAAAATGTATAAGTGCTGAGGGGACCACAGGCAAGGGGCGTGAAGCCATATTGGTGTGATGGATGCTTACATCGTAACCTATAGGTTGGCATAGCTGGAAGGCAAGGCAGATTTTGTTCCAGACATCTACCTCCTGTGGATTTGGTGTTCAAGACATTCATTCTCATATGGGCATCATATAGGATGTTCAGAAAAAAAAAAAAAAAGATGTCAAGAGGGTACTTGCTGTTTCTTTCTCTCTTCCACAAAAACATGCCAGACATAATTATTCACCTGAGTTAGTAACACATTGCATAGAAAGGCAGGAGGCTAGCTCTGCTACACTGTTACCCAGTCCCACCGCTGCTGGAGAAGGGGCAGGAGCGGATGGTACGCAGCATCCTGTGTGTGGGACAAGCTCTGCCACTGGTGGGCGGCAGTGAGCAAGGACCACAAGGGAGGCTTTGGAGATCTCTAGGACGGTTCACAGAAGGGTGGGTCATGTTAGCCTTCTTCCTTTTCTGATGTGCTTGCCAGAGCAGCAGTTCAGAGGAGTGCCATGGAAATAGGGTATCTGGATGTCCACAGGCATTTGGCCAGGTCTTCTGATCTCCTTGTGGGGAGGGTAGAAAAACATGGGCTGGGTGTATTCATACCTGACAGAGTGAAAAGCATTGCTCCACGTGAACCTGGAAGCAGGTAGGGAAGTCTCTTGTCCCCTGATGCACATGACCTTGTTTCAACACTTGTAGCAACGGCTCAGATGACGCACATAGAGACTGATCATATTTGTAAGGAATTGCTTATGGCCTGAATGACAGAATCCAAAATGAGGGGTAAAAACTAAGAAGATGAAATTTAAAAGGGATGAGTAGAATAACTTCTCCAAATCTAGTCATTCGTGAAGGTCTGTTGATGTAATCTCTTAAATCACCATCCTGGCCTCAGCCATGACCATCCCGTGTTGGTCTCCCAGTTGGCTTCTAAGCTTCCACTCTTGTCCTTTATTGCCAGCATCCAATTGTCTTTTTAAAATGCAAAGCTGATCAAGTTTATCTGCGGCATCAGTTTTTCCTGCCCTTGGAACAAATCCAGGCTCATGAGCCTGATTCACAGGGCTGTGTGGCATCTGGTGCCAGCCTGCTCTCCACTTGCCCTGACCCGACCACACAGCTTCTCAAGCACACCATGTGCTAGCTCACCTCCAGCCTGATGAACACATGTCGCCTCTGCCTGGAATGTCCATTCATTCCTTTCTATTGCTGAATACTATTCTCCGTTGCATAGATGTACCACCATTGTGATTCATGAAGTTGTGAACATTCTCATACAAGTCTTTGTGTGGACATGGGCTTTCATTTTTTGGGGGGTAGAAATCTGTAGGAGTAGGACTGCTGGGTTGTGTGTAAACATATGTTTGACCTTATAAGAAATTGCCAGGCCGGGGGAGGTGGTTCATTCCTGTAATCCCAACACTTTGGGAGGCTGAGACAGGCAGATCACAAGGTCAGGAGTTTGAGAGCAGTCTGACCAACATGGTGAAACCCTGTCTCTACTAAAAAAATAAAAATTAGCTGGGCCTGGTGGCATGCACCTGTAATCCCAGCTACTCAGGAGGCTGAGGCAGGAGAATAGCTTGAACCTAGGAGGTGGAGTTTGCAGTGAGCCTAGATTGCACCACTGCACTCCAGCCTGGGTGACAGAGTGAAACTCTGTCTCAAAAATAAATACATAAATAAATTTTAAAAATGCCAAACTGTATTCCAGAGTGAACTGCATTACTTCATATTCCCAACAGCAATGTATAAAAGTTGAGATTTCTCCATATTCTCAGCAACACTTGATATTGTCAGCATTTTTAGTATGAGCCATCATAATAGGTGACTAGTGATACCTCATTGTGGTTTTAATTTGCATTTCCTGGATGGCTGAAGATGTTGAACATCTCTTTGTGTGCCTATTTGTCATTTGTATGTCTTTCTTTCTGAAGTGTCTATTTAAATCTTTACCTCATTTCTCAAAATTGAGTTGTTTGTTATATTGAGTTATAAGAGTTATTTATATACAGACCGTCTGACTTATGATGGTTCAACTTGTGATTTTTCAACTTCTCAGTGGTGTCAAAGTGATGCACATTCAGTAGAAACTATGCTTCAAGTACCCATGCAACCATTCTGTTGTTCACTTTTACTACAGCATTCAATGAATTACCTGAGATATTCAGCACTTTACTATAAAACAGTCTTTGTGTCCAATGATTCTGCACAACTGTAGACTAATGTAAGTGCTCTGAGTACATTGAAGGTAGGCCAGGCTAAGCTTTGATGTTTTCTTGGTCGGGTGTATTAAATGCATTTTTGATTTAGAATATTTTCAACTTACAATAGGTTTATCAGGATGTAATCCCACTGTGAGTGAAGAAGTGTATGTGATAGGTACAAGTCTTTTGCTGGACATATTTAATGCAAATATTTGCTTCTGGTCTGCGGCTTTTCTTTTCATTTGTTAATGGTGTCTTTCAAAGAGCAGAAGATTTTAATTTTGGCAAAGTCTAATTATTTGTTCTTCTTTTTTTTTTTTTTTTTTGAGACAAGGATTTGCTTTGTCACCCAGGCTGGAGTGCAGTGGAGCAATCACAGCTCACCGTAGCCTTGACCTTCAGGGCTCAAGAGCTCCTCTGACCTCAGCCTCCTGAGTAGCTGAGGCTATAGGGGTCTACCACTATGCCTGGCTTTTTTTTTTTTTTTTTTTTCATTTTTTTTTTTTTCCCCAGAGATACGGTTTCGATATGCAGCCCAGGCTGATTTTCTTTTTTTCTTTCATGGTTAGTATTTTTGGCATTCTGACAAAGAAATCGGTGCCTACCCCAAGGTACAAAGATTTTCTCTTGTGTTTTATTCTGTAAGTTTTATAGTTGTAACTTTAACATTCAAGTCTGTGACCCATTTCAAGTTAATTTTTGTGTGTGGTGTGAGGTACAGACTGAGGTTTATTTTCTTCCAAATGGCGTAGTCCCCTGAGCTTGAGGACTCACGGGCACTCAAGATGAGGCACTCAGCTGGGATATGTGTGGGGGTGTAGGGTACTGAGCTAGAGATGCAGACCCCAGCTCCTCCCCAACCCCAGTCAGGGCTCCTCCACTGCTATATTTGCCTTTTTGGTCTTTAGATAAAGTTTCATTTGAATACAGGGTTTCACATCTAATAATGTTGGAATCCTGTCTAGTCCCTAAGTTATAAGAAGGGGGAACTGGGCCCAGGGAAGGTTGTGGTTTTGCAGGTGAGAACCGGACCCGCAGGCCAGGTCTCCTCTTACAGTACCAAACCTTCCTCTGGTCCACCTCCACACGGCCTCTGGTTCCACAAAATCCCTTATTTGCAATTTGCTTCTTCAGCATTTTAAACATTGAAAATGAGTAACGCTTAAAGCTAAATAATTTAGATCCTCTTTTTCTGATGCTGTCACTTGCAGAGGAGATAAAAGATGAGTTTGTAAGGAGGGGTGGCAGTCGTCCAAAGGCTCTGCAAGTGGAAGAGCCCAACCTATCAATCAGTGTGGAGCAGAGATCAGCTTCATGGGTATCAATTAGAATTTCTTTCCTCCACTTTCTGAAATGTGGCCTGACATCCTAATGATCTGCTTGGGTTTCCAAAGACTCTGGATTCTTGCAAACTAGCTAATAACTGTTAAGTGCAAGCAGATGCACAGTAAGAGTTGGAATCCAGAGTTTGAGAACAAGGCCAAAGAGTTCTGGGAATCCTTAGTACAGGCTCTGAGAAGGGAGAGGACTATGGTGCCACTGTTTCCTGCACAACAGTTTGCTCCTTTGAAAACTTAAATTCTGTTTAAAAACCTTTTAAAGTACACAAATAGAACATGAATACATTCTCTTCTCAGCCCACTCTGATCCGGGTTCATCTCCCTCTCACCAGAAACCATGTTGGTAAAGGTCATCAGTGTTGGCCAGGTGGTCGTATCTCTATCCTACCAGGGACCATCATCTGAGACAGGGGATCGTTTTCTTCTTCTGGAACCATTTTCCGTTCCAGCCTTCAGGATCACCCAGTTACCCCCTGTATTCTTTCCTCCTTTGTTTTTCTTGGTGACCTCTCCTTCCCCAGGGTCTAAATGTTGGTGTGGCCCGAGTTCCATCCTCTTCTCTGCCTGCTTATTGCTTTAGGTGACACCATCTTGCCCCTAGTGTTAAGCTCCACCTTCTCCACCTTCTTCGTAGTTTCAGTCGGAACATTCTTCAATGTTCCACACCTGTCTATATGCCTGCCCACCTATGTCTCCTCTTAAACGATAACTCAGACTGATGCCACTGTCGATTTTCCCTCCAAATCTTGCCCAAACTCTCTACCCCTCCTCAGTCGAATTAATTTCAATGATAGAACTATCTTCCAACAAGTTGCTTAGGATGTCACCCAAGAGTTATAACTGATCCTTCTCTTTTGCCATATCCCGCATTGAATTTCATTTGTACATCCTGCCAAATCTTCCTTCAAAAGTTGATCCTGAGAATGACCGCTTTATAACATTTCTATGACTACTTCCCTTGTCTAACCGCATCACCCGTGCCTGGGCTCCTGGAATCCTCCTCACAGGTCTCCCTGCCTCTGCAGCAGTCAGAGTGGCATTTCTTCCCATGAACTTGATCATGTCTGTCTTCCACCTTAAAACTCTCCAGGGCCTTCCCATTTCACTGAGGACACAGTCCAGACCCATGAGCATGCCAATAAGTCTCCCATCTGCCTCTTGGTGACCTTCTCTTCTCACCTCCTCTCCGTTCACTACTTGCTGGGCATATCCCTTGTCTGTCTGTCTCTGGAACACAGCAAGCCCTTCCTGTCTCAGGACCTCTGCCCTGGCTGATCCCTTTGCCTGGAATGCTCTTACTCCGAATCTGCCGTAGTTTTGTCCTCACCATCATCAGCTGCTCAGAGAGGACTTCACCAGCTCCACGCACCATTCTCCATCATGTTACTCTCTAATTCTCTCCATAGCATTGATCCATACCTGAATTACTTATTTATATGTTTATTTGTTCCATCCTCCCATCTGAATAGAGTCACCAGGAGGGTGCTGCCTCATGGGCTGGTTTACCCTGGATGTAGCATCTAGAATAGAGTTTGGTGCAGGTGAGTGTTCAGAAATATTTGCTGACTGCTACAAGTGAGTCACATATCTCAGGAGGATGTTCCCTGTCCACCCTCATCTTCCCAATCCAAACTCCCTCCTCAGAGAGGATTATTGCTAATATTTTCATGTATTTTTTTTTCTTCTAGTCCTCTCTCTGAGTATTTACATATATATCACACAATCACATATGGACACACACACAATTTGTCTCCATTTTCCTCTTTTTTTTGTTTTTTTTGGCAAATGAGATCTTTCTAGCCATGCTGTTCTGCAGCTTGCTCTTATCACTTAGGAATGTGCCTAGAGGGAATTTTTCACTGCACTTTAGCACATAGAGATTGGCTGTATTTTAGGTTTTTTTTTTTTTTTTAAAGTGTAGTCTTCTACAATTAGGTAACTATGTGATTATCAGGGGACACATGGGCCATTTTCATATTTTCACTCCTGTCGCTCTAGAACTTCACCAGCAGTTCCCCCCTGGGCTGATACTGCTGTTAGGTGTTCATTTTCTCTTTCCCTTGTGGAGGCTCCTTGACAGTGTGGCTATCTGCAGTCTTTCTTGCCTTTCCATGCAGGATTATGGCAGACGATATCCTGCCCTGGAGACCTAGGATACTGTTTCTGGAGCATAAATATGATACACCTTCACCAAGTGCGATGTTTGGAAACAACAATAATGACAACAAAACTTTTTAAAACTATAAGGTAACAGAGAACACAATATATGGTAGGAAATAAATAATTTTTTTCTCATATTTTTCCTTTAACTTTAAGTTCTGGGGCACATGTACAGATAATGTTACATAGGTAAACATGTGCCATGGTGGTTTGCTGCACAGATCAACCCATCACCTAGGTATTAAGCCCGGCATCCATTAGCTGTCCTTCCTGATGTTCTCCCTCCCCCATACCTCTTTGAAAGGCCTCAATGTATGTTGTTCTCCCCTTCCATGTGTCCATGTGGTCTCATCATACCCCACAGAATAAGTGAGAACATGGGTTATTTGTTTTTCTGTTCCTGTATTAGTTTGCTGAGGATAATGGCTTCCAGCTCCATCCATATCCCTGCAAAGTACATTATCTTATTCCTTTTTATGGCTGCGTACTATTCCATGGTGTATATGCACCACATTTTCTTTATGAAGTCTATCACTGATGGGCATTTGGGTGATTGCACATCTTTGCTATTGCAGATAGTGCTGCAGTGAACATACGCACGCATATATCTTTATAATAGAATGATTTATATTCCTTTGGGTATATACTCAGCAATGAGATTGCTGGGTCAAATGGTATTTCTACTTCTAGATCTTTGAGAAATTACCACACTGTCTTCCACAATGGTTGAATTGATTTACATTGTCACCAACAGTGTAAAAGTTTCCTTTTTCTCTGCAACTTTGCTAGCACCTGTTGTTTCCTGACTTCTTAATAATTGCCATTCTGACTGGCATGGCATGGTATCTCATTGTGGTTTTGATGTGCATTTCTCTAATGATCAATGAAGTTGAGATTTTTTTTATGTGTTTGTTGGCTGCATGAATGTCTTCTTTTGAGAAATGTCTATTCACATCTTTTGCTCACCTTTAATGGGGTTATTTGTTTTTTTCTTGTAAATACAAGTTCCTTGTAGACTCTGGATATTTGACCTTTGTTAGATGAATAGATTGCAAAATTTTTCTCCATTGTGTACATTGTTCACTCTGTTGATAGTTTCTTTAGCTGTGTAGAAGCACATTAGTTTAATTAGATCCCACTTGTCAATTTTTCCTTTTGTTCCAATAGCTTTTGGTGTTTTCATCATGAAATCTTTATCCTTGACTATGTCCTGAATGGTATTGCTTAGGTTTTCTTCTAGGGTTTTTATAGTTTAGGATTTTACATTTAAGCCTTTAATGCATCTTGAGTTAATTTTTATGTAAGGTGTAAGGAAGGAATTCAGTTTCAATTTTCTGCAAATGGCTAGGCATTTCTCCCAGGACCATTTGTTAAATAGGGAATCTTTTTCCCATCACTTGTTTCTGCCAGGATTTTCAAAAATCAGATGGTTGTAGGTGTGTGATCTTATTCCTGAGTTTTTCTATTCTGTTCCATTGGCCTATGTCTACGATTTTTAAAATAGTTTTTTTCTAATTCTAGGAAGAATGTCAATGGTAGTTTAATGAGAATAGCATTGAATCTATAAATTACTTGGGGCAGTATGGCTAGTTTTATGATATTGATTCTTCCTATTTGTGAGTATGGAATGATTTTCCACTTGTTTGTGTCCTCTCTAATCTCCTTGAGCGAGGGTTTGTAGTTATCCTAGAGGAGTTCCTTCACTTTCCTTCTTAGTTGTATTCCTAGGTATTTTGTTCTCTTTTGGCAATTGTGATTTTTGCACATTAATTTTGTATCCTGAGACTTTGCTGAAGTTGCTGATCAGCTTAAGCTTTTGGGCTGTCATGACTTAGTGAGGAGTTCCTTCTTTTCAATTGGTTGGAATAGTTTTAGTAGAAATGGGACCAGCTCATCTTTATACCTCTGGTAGAATTCAGTGGTAAATTCATCTGGTCCTGGGCTATTTTTTTTTTTTGGTTGGTAGGCTATTGATTACTGCTTCAATTTCAGAAATCATTATTGGTCTACTCAGGTATTCAGTCTCTTCCTAGTTCAGTCTTGGGAGGGTGTATGTGCCCAGGAATGCATCCATTTCCTCTAGATTATCTAGTTTATGTGCATAGAGTTGCTTATGGTATTCTCTGATGGTTGTTTGTATTTCTGTGGGGTCAGTGGTGATATTCTGATTGTGTCTATTTGATTCTTCTCTCTTTTCTTCTTTATTAGTCTAGCTAGTGGTCTATTTTAATTTTTTAAAAAAGCAGCTCCTGGATTTGTTGATTTTTTGAAGGGTGTGTGTATGTGCGTGTGTGTGTGTGTGTGTGTGTGCGCGTGTGTGTGTGTGTCTCTATCTCCTTCAGTTCCACTCTCCTCTTGGCTATTTCTTGTCTTCTGCCAGCTATGGGGTTTGTTTGCTTTTGGTTCTCTAATTCTTTTAGTTGTAATGTTAGATTGTTGATTTGAAATCTTTGTAGCTTTTTGATGTGAGCATTTAGTGCTATAAATTTCTGTCTTAACACTGCTTTGCTGTGTCCAACATTCTGGTATATTGTCTCTTTGTTCTCATTAGTTTCTAAGAATTTCTTTGATTTCTGCCTTAATTTTAGTATTTACCCAGGAGTCATTCAGGAGCACATTGTTCGATTTTTATGTAGTTGTGTGGTTTTGAGTGAGATTCTTAATATTAAGTTCCAATTCTGTTGTTCTGTGGTGTGAGAAACTGTTTGTTATGATTTCAGTTCTTTTGCATTTGCTGAAAACTGTTTTACTTCCAATTAAGTGATCAGTTTTATAGTAAGTGCCACGCGATGATGAGAAGAATGTCTATTCTATTGTTTTAGGGTGGAGAATTCTGTAGATATCTATCAGATCTGCTTGTTCCAGAGCTGAGTTCAGGTCCTGAATATTTTCGCTAATTTTCTTTCTCCATGATCTGTCTAATATTGTCAGTGGTGTGTTAAAGTCTCCCACCATTATTGTGTCTTTCTTGATCTTTGTTGGTTTGAAGTCTGTTTTGTCAGAAACTAAGATTGCAACCCTGCTTTTTTCTGTTTTCCATTTGCTTGGTAAATTTTCCTTCATTTTTTATTTTGAAATTATGTGTGCTTTTGCACATGAGGTGAGTCTCCTGAAGACAGCAGATGGATTATGACTCTTTATCAATCTTGCCATTCTGTGTCTTTTAATTGGAGCATTTTGCCCGTTTAAATTTAAGATTAATATTGTTGTATGTGAATTTTATACTGTAGGCATGAGGCTAGCTGGTTATTTTGCAGACTTGTTTATGTGGTTGCTTTATGTCCTTTATGTCACCGGTCTGTGTTCTTTAGTGTGTTTTTGTAGTGGCTGGTAATGGTTTTTCCTTTCCATATTTAGTGCTTCCTTCAGGAGCTCTTGCAAGATAGGCCTGGTAATGATGAATTTCCTCAGCATTTGCTTGTCTGAAAAGTATCTTATTTCTCCTTTGCTTATGAATCTTCATTTCGCTGGATATGACATTCTGGGTTGGAAATTCTTTTAAGAATGTTGATCTACCTTCCATCTTTGAGGTTGCTGATCTTTGAATGGGGCTTTTGTAGTGTCCTTGTTGTTGATGTTGTTGTTGCTTTCTGGGTTTTTTTCTTTTTTTTCTAACAGGCCACTCTTTTGTAAAGCTGCTGTGGTTTGTTGGGAGTCCACTTCAGACCCTACTTGCCTCTGTCCCTCCCACACCTGAAGGTATCACCAGGGAAGGCAGCGAAACATAAAAAATGGCAGCCTGCTCTTTCCTCTAGGAGCTCCTTCCTGGGGGGGCACTGATCTGATGCTGGTGGGAACACTCCTGTAGGAGGTTTCTGGAGACCCCCATTGGGAGGTCTCATCCAGTCAGGAGGAATGGGATCAGGGAACTGGTTAAAGAAGTAGTCTGGCTGCCCTTTGGTAGAGTAGAGGCACCATGCTGGGAGAAACCCCCTCATCCAAGACTGTCACCTGAACCACAGATACTGCAGCCACCCTGCCCCTTGGGGCTCTGTCCCAGGGAGAGATTAGAGTTCTGGTTCTGACTGCCTGGACTCCCCAGAACCAGCAGGCTAGGACAGCCAACTGGAACACCGATATGGCAGTCGCCCCTCCCCCTGGGAACTTGGTCCATCTCAGGCAGTCTCTAGCCTGCTGCTTCTGGCCCACTGGAATTCCAAGCCAGTGGGTTTTAACTTGTGAGGTGCCATAGGATTGGGACCCACAGAACAAGGCCACTTGGCTCCCTAGATTCAGCCCCCTTCCTAGGGGAATGCATGGATGGATCTCCTGCCTTGCCAGAATTCTCGGGGCTGCAGTATACAAAATTCCTAGATTTCTGTGTGTGCCTGTTTTCTGGAGGCTCTATACAGCTCTGTACTTTGGACCTAAGGCCCTGGCATCATAGGCTCATGAGGGGAATCTCCTGATCCAACCCCGTTGCAAAGATCTCTGGAAAAAGCATGGTGTCCCAGATGGGGCGGCACAATCACTCACCACTTACCTTGGCTGGGATTAGGGGCTCTCAGGTGGACCATTGCCCCACCCTGCTTGTCCTCACTCTCCATGGGTCAAGCCATCCCCCTAGTCAGTCACAGTGCAAGAACCTGGACACCTCAGTTGAAGGTGCAGAATTTGCTTGCCATTTTCATTTCTCTCCTTGAGCTCTGTGGACCACAGCTGCTTCTAATTGGCGATCTTGGCCCACCCTCCCCAAAATAATTTTTTTTTAATTGAGACAGAATCTTACTCTGTTGCCCAGGCTGAAATGCTGTGGTGAGATCTCGGCTCACTGCAACTTCTGCCTCCTGGGTTTGAGCAATCCTCGTGCCTCAACCTCCCAAGTAGCTGGGAGCATAGGTGCAAGCTACCACACCCAGCTAATTTTTTGTATTTTTAGTAGAGACAGGGTTTTGCCATGTTGGCCAGGCTGGTCTTCAACTCCTGACCTCAGGTGATCCACCCACCTCGGCCTCTCAAAGTCCTGGGATTACAGGCATGAGCCACTGTGTCCAACCCAAAGTAATTTTCAAGTAACATATATCTTAGAAGAAAACCACAGTCCTGATCATTTTCAGGTATCCTTATTCTGTGATTCCTCCCTCATGCTTCCAGTGTCTGTGGGTGGTAAGCACATGTCTCTTTCTCTTGTCACCCCTTGCTCCCCCTGGAACCCTCAGCAGTGTCCTCTTGGCTTCTTATTTTACTAAATAGACTAAGGAGTGGGGTGTGTAGTGCATGCCTCACAGTTGCAATTCAACGAGGGCCTTGTTATATTGAGTTCTATAGGCACAATGGCTGCCTACTTTTCAAAGATTAAAATGGTCAAGTACTTTAAAAATCATTTTGCTGGCTCTGTAATGTGGAAATGAAAAGTGCAAGTTAATATTACTAAATGTTTAATAAATGTCTGCAAAATATTACATTATGTCAACTAATCAACCACATCTCACCTCTGTTGAGATTTACTAAGGGTGGTTGGCAAAATATTAAGGGAAATATTAGGAAAAGTTGTAAGATTATAGTCTCAAATTTTTTCGAAGGCTAAAAGGTTTTAGTGGGGCAGGCTGAAGGCAGCCGGTCCTTATCTTAAAGCATTAGGTCATAGAGTGAAGATCAGGAATAATAGAAGCTTCCCTAGTTAAGTCTATTTACCCCACAGTCCTTTGTCTCTACTCTGTTTGTTTCCTCATGTAGACTTTGTGCTGATGGCCCTCTCGGGGGGAGGTGGAAGGAGGATTACCCATTAACCGTGTTTGTTCTGGGCCCCAGAACCAAAAGCTTTTATCATTTATAGAACTGCTCTTTTAACCTTGTTAATTACCCACAAGCCTGTTGACTTAGAACCTCTGTTATTAAATCCACACTGAATAAATGCAAGGGAGAACAGTGAGTAGGGGCCGGGTAGCTGCAATTGCCCTCTGAGAGCAGCTGACAACCTCCCTAGCCCACACAATTCACTGTACTTTGTGTGTGAGTGTATTTTATTCATCCATTGTGGAGTCAGAGTCTGCAGGACTGACCTCCACAGGTGGTGATTAATGTCTCAGGTGGTGACCCCAATGCAATCAATGCCACACACTTCTAAGGCTCTAGCAGAGCATTGCTATGGGCAATTTGTGCCACCTCAAATACATATATGGAAAGTGTAACCCTCAATATGACGGCATTGGGAGATGGGGTCTTTGGGAGGTAATTAGGTTCAGATGAAGTCATGAGGGTGAGGCCCTCAGGATGAGATCAGTACTTTATGAAAACAGACACCAGAGAGCTTGCTGGCCTTGTCTCTGACATATGAGGATCCAGTGAGAAGACAGCCATTGGCAAGTCAGGAAGAGGGTTCTCACCAGAAACCAAGCATGTGGGCATCCTGACCTCAGACATCCAGTCTCTAGAACTGTGAGAAATAAATTTCTGTTGTTAAAGGCAGCCAGTTTGTGGTATTTTGTTATGGCAGCCCAAGCTGACTGAGAGAGGAATTTTAATACATTTCATAGGATGTGGCAAGGTCAAAGATCTTTAAATGTCCCGGATCTCATGCAGGCTTTAAAACATAAGTTATCTAGTTAAATGTAAGAATGAGCAGGAACAGTGAGGCTTCTGGATGTCCCTGTTGTGATGTCATGGGACTATGCCTTCACCGATGGTCACAGATTGCTGGATTCCAATAGACACAAATATAAAACCTCAGAGCTAGCCCTTCTTCAGCTATTACAATGATGTGACTAAAGATGGATGATCACATCACTCTTAGATGGGTTTGTTCCGACGCTATTCTATATGGGTCATCTCCTTTCCTGATAGAAAGAAGACCTTTGAGGGCCCTTTGCATTCCTGGCCTCTGAAAACCTCATCATCTTGGGCTATTTTCATCCACTGAGTCAGATCCCCAGGGCTGGGGGGTGTGGGGAGCAGCAGAGAGTCATAGAGGAGCAGAGCCTATGGTGGATAGGATAAAGCACATATTTTGAGATGGAAGAGCCTCCTCATTAAACCAACGCTTTTATCTCCCTCTGGCTGTTCCCCACACCCGCTTTCATGCAGCAACATAGGAAGTCTCCAGAGCCCCTCACCCTCCAAGTCTGACGCTTCTTTCTCTTAACTTTTGGGGATTAAGGGACCCAATTAAGAAAATGTTCTGTAGGCATATCCTGAGCATCTGTATGAAAGTTAAGACCTTCCAGAAAGAAAAAGATGTAAATGTAAATGGCCATTTCGAAGGTGCTGGACCAGCAATTACTGACCTAGTTTCCAGTCTGTTATTTTGAGAACAGCCACACAAACCTTGAGTGCCCTCACAAAGGCACACTCTGTTTACTCAGAACATGTGCCGATTTTCCTTTGCCTGACCTCTGTGCCAGTGGCTTAGGGCCACCTCCGTCTTGATGTAGTAAAGGCTCTTTTGCTTAATTAAAGCCATGGATTTCCAGGCCACAGCCGCTGGGGAGCCCAAGTATGAGGCAGGCTCAAGGCTCCGGTTTCAAGACAGCATCCTCACATCTCTTTCTCCTTGAACAGATTTCCTGTGGCTCTTACTGGTTCCACCTGATATTGGTCCATGACAATTGCTTCTACACTGTAAATATGATAGTATAACTGTTCCTGAATAATTTAAGGCTATTAGAAAATACACTAAAGCCAAAAGCATGGAATTAGGACATGAAACCACTTAAATTCTGTATTTACCATTTATCTTTTGAGAGGCTGGAAAGCAAATGGGTTGCCTTGGTTTTTATAGTAGAGTTAAGTCGCTTCTCTGTTCAGTAATCTTCAATGATTCCCTGTTGCTTGCAGTAGCAGGTCTTAAACTTTAGCAAGTATCTGAATTCCCTGGAATGCTGCTTATTCTATAGTGTGGGGGCCAGGGTCACTTGAGAATCTGCATTTCTATGTAGTTCCTGGGTAATGATCCTGAAGTTGATGCTGTGGTCTGGGAATCCCACTTGGAGAACCAGTGGTTTATAGCATAAGGCCCAAGCACCTTAACCCAGGACTGAAAGTGCTGTTATCTGGCCCTAACAGGCCTTTCCAATTTGGTCTTCAGTTCATAAATCCCTTGCTTTTGTCCAATGGATTGCTTTCTATTCTTTACTCTTGCCTCATTCATGTTGAATCAGACCTATCCTTCCTCACGGCCCACTGCCTTTCTCCCATCCAGCCTTCTTTCCTTTATTTTTCCTTCTTTCATTTTTTTCCTTCCTTCCTCTCTTTCTCCTGCTTTACCACTCTTTCTCCCTCTTTTTCTCTCCTTCTCCTCTTCCTGCTTTTTTCTTTTCTCCCTTTTCTCCTTCCTTCCTTCCTCCTTCCTTTCCTTCTTTCCTTTTTTCCTCCCTCCCTTCCTTTTTTCCTTTCTTCTTTTCCTCCTTCCTTTCTTTCCCACTCTCTCCCTGCCTGTCTCCCTCTCTCTCCTTCTTCCTCCCCTTCTCCCCTCTGCTTTCTTTCTTTTCCTCTCTTCCTCCCTTTTTTCCTAACTTCCTTCCATTTTTTCCTGCTTTCCTTCTAGCTTTCTTCCAATGCTCAAATCCTACCTTTAAGGATTCAGACATTACCTTTATTCCTACTTTCCTTATCTTTGCCATGAACAGTTGGAATTCCCAGTAGGAATACCTGTCTCCAGCAGGGACCTCTCCATCCAATCTCCATACTGCTGGGGAGGTGTCTCCCAGATGGAAATCTGATATCAAGGTGGCTCTTCTGCTTAGACTCCTGCAGGCGCTATGCATTGGCCACAGCTAACATTTGCCAGCCTGGTGGGGGTAGTACATGTGTGTGTGCGCATGTGTACTTTTAGGGATGAGAGGGGGATGGGAGGGCTTGTCAACCACACCTAGAGAGCTCTACCAACACACACACAAACATCAGATAGTGTCACTTGGGGATCGAGGCAGACAGGCATCAGAATTGTGAGAAATTCTTAAAACTAATATTCTAAAATTTTAAAGAGAAATAATGTCTCAGCCCCCAACTCCAAGTTCCAGACATCAGCCTCTTCATATGAGACTTTGTGACCATTTTTTCCTCCAAAGCTTTCAGATAAAAAATTATTACATTGAGATTTAATGAACAACATTTGAGTTTTTCTTAAGCTACAGCACATATGTGCACATACACACCAAAGCGTTTCCTGCAGTTTGTTTTGGCAAAGTGGTCTATTGTTTCTATCATTAAAGTAGCGTTTCTTGGACTCTTTTCACAAGATGTCACCGCAAGCAAAGAAGGAAGCTCCTGCCCCTCCTAAAGCCGAAGCCAAAGTGAAGGCTTTGAAGGCCAAGAAGGCAGAGTTGAAAGGTGTCCACAGCCACAAAAAAAAGAAGATCCCCACGTTCCCCACCTCCTGGTGGCCCAAGACACTGCGACTCCAAAGGCAGCCCAAATATCCTTGGAAAAGTGCCCCCAGTAGAAACAAGCTTGACCACTGTGCCATCATCAAGTTTCTGCTGACCACTGAGTCTTCCATGAGAAGGTAGAAGACAACAACACTCTTGTGTTCATTGTGGATGTTAAAGCCAACAAGCACCAGATCAAACAGGCTGTGAAGAAGCTCTATGACACTGATGCGGCTAAGGTCAGCACCCTGATTCGGCTGGATGGACAGAAGAAGGCATATGTTCGACGGGCTCCTGATTATGATGCTTTGGAGGTTGCCACCAAAATTGGGATCATCTAAACTGAGTCCAGCTGGCTACTTCTAAATATACGTATATCTTTTCATCATAAAAAAAAAATAGTGTCTACTGACTGGAGGTGGTTTTGTCCCCTAGGCACATATGACAATAATATCTGGAGCCATGTTGGGTTGTCATGACTATGGAGTAAGGTTGATTGGTGTGTAGACAGTAGAGGTTAGGGATGCTGTAAAACATCCTAAAATGTACATCACAGCCACCCCTCCTCCAGCTAAGAATGATCCGGAACCAAATAGCAATAGTGCCAACCAAGTTTGAGAAGCTCTCCTGCAGAATAGCTTTGAACAATTTGCAGGAACAATGTCTTGGTGTGTCATTTTGTGGCACCGCCCACTTCTTCCTAAGAGTGGTGATTCAACACACTTTTATTCAAGTTGTGATTCAACACACTTTTATTCAAGGCTTTTGTCTGAGTCCTTGATACTATTGGAGGTAATGTGGGCTATGGCTTGCATGTCTGGATCGCATCACTTTTATGATGTTTAGAAAACTGGAAAGATGTATAATTAGGAGAGAAAAATAAAGAGACCCAAATGGAAAGATGCATATGTCTTCATCTGCTTTCACATTTACATTGTTACATATTTGCCCCCATCGCTCTCATACAAATTGAGGATCTTTGTCTCCCTTTTAACCACAGAGATTACAATGGAATCAGGAAACAGCAGCTCCTTCTAGCTGTTCCCCAAGATCACAGCTGACATTTCACATGGAAGCTGGTGTCTCACTCAGCAGGTTTCCTATGTGCACGTCCACTCCCCTTGATTTACGCAGTTTCATGCGGGCTGCATAAGTGTCCTTAGGTTTCAGTTGCAGAAAAGGATAAAGGAAACCACATAGATCCACTAGGGAAGCAGAGTAAGAAGGCAGCTGCACACTTGGGATTCAAAGTGGAGAAGATGTGGAGACGGAGATGAGAGCAGGGGATGTGTGCAATCCTATGCTTTAAAGGTGCTCTGAGCACTCTCAGCACAGGTGTGTTGTACTGCCTAGTGCTCTTTGTTACAGACCATAAAGTCCCCCGCTGCTAGTTTGGGTGACTTACTAAGGACAACACTGGAGGGGCCATGGCAGCAGATTATAGGCTTACTCCAGGAACAAGTCCCATAGCAGCTGCAGGATGACCTGGGAGAGGAGATGCTGCTGGTGCCAGGAATATGCTGTTCCCGTCATGGTCAGGAAACTGCTCCGTCCCCTTGCTCCCTCCCAGGTGGGAGCCCACTGTCCCTGCAACCATCGGAAATTGTCACCATAGCTGCCAACCACCGAATCACCTTGTCTTTCTGCAAGAGAGATGCTGCCACCGTGGGGCAGTAAGGTGGCCCCAGGTCTCTCCTCATAGCTCCTGTCTGAATCAGTCCACAGGCGCCTGTGTGACTGGTGGCATCTGAGTCACATGTCTGCATTCTGGCAGCAAAGTCTGCTGGGAAATATAGTTTTTTTCTGTTCTTAGAGTGTAGGAGTCACCATGTGGGGAATTTTCTAAATATAGAGGTGTTCTATATCTTTTACAAGGATATGTAAAATATTTGCCCGTGTTATACATAGACACAGCACTCAAATAGGATACCTGGGTGCTGTGTCTAAGTTTAACACTGGCAAATGTGAACTACTGTTCAGCTTGGCCCCAGACATCAGTTTCATGCCTGTGAGGAAGATGAACAACCTGCGAAAAGATGAAAGGCAAGGGTCTGTGCCCTAAGAAAGGAGGAGAGGAGACATGACTGACCTGAGGATGAAGCACTTATGGAGTGCCTGGGACTGTCTTTAGGGATGCAGAGTGCAGCATCCCTGAAGAAGGCGTGATGACAGGACCAACCAACGTGCAGTCTATGTCACTGCGCAGTTCCTGAATCGCTCTCTTCTGGCTATTCCAAATCAGTTATGTATTCCTAGGAAAATGGCCAGAGAGTCAGACTGTCTGCTCTCCCCTGGTGCAACACTACTGATTAAATAAATTCTGGGGCTCGAATTCCCACTGTAATATGCCTTTTTTCTTCCAATTCCTTTGAGCTTTTCAGAACAAAATGCCCTGCATGAGTATCTCTGTTTCTCCTATTTTGCAGAGAGGCTACATGAAACAGGAATGAGAAAGCAGATCTAGCTAAGGTCCAAGCTAAGCAAACAGAAGGAGACACACAGTGTGTGTTCCTGGGATTTCCTCTCTGCATGGCAGATAGTCTAAGTGAGTTGTTGCTCAGACAAGCTGTGAATGCCTTCTCTGCTTGGACACTTGTAGTTTTGCCTGGTAAATGTAAATCTGTGCCTCCTGCAACAACTGTAAATGTCAGCCATGACTTATGGAAAAACAGGGCCAAGAACACAGGAGAGAACTGACAATGTGGCTAGCTACTTCTGGGTGGAGGGAGGGAGGATAGTAGTTTGTCCAGAAAACACACATACACAGACACACACTTATACACATATGTATATACACTCATGTGCACACACACCAACACACAAACATACTCACACACATGTTCACACACAAATATGCACACACACAAACACAATACACGCATGCATACTTCTTGTTTGTGCTGTGGAGAAGAGGATAAGCATCTTAGTGTGTTTTAAATGTTTTTTTTGGTGAGAGAAACCAACTAAAAGTAGCTATTGGGAAAATGGACTTGTTGGAAAAGATCCAGATCTCCTAAGATCCAAGACGAGTCAAATATCTAGGTCTCAGAAGAGAGAGAGTGAGGGCGGGGTGGGAGCACAGTGTTGACCATCCATATGCCCCCTCCTTCCCTCAGGTATTTTCCCTTACCACACCACATGCCACTCTCACTTGGTAGTGTTTAGATCAGCTCAGGACGCTGACCAGAGAGTGGAGCAATTCCCACTGATAGATGTCTACCCTTAGGAAATGTACCAAGGCCCAGGAGAGGTGAGTTCACCTGGCACCAAGACCCACAGCTCACTTTGTGGGTGAAAATCATTCCCAGGTAGAATTCTGAGCACAGAAACCAGGTAGCCTGGGTTGTGTCCCATCAACTTCATACAAAAGATTGGTGATTTTGAACAAATGCTAACCCACTCAGCATCCTCATCTCTGAAATGGGAATAATAATAATCCTTGCAACGTGGGGTTGTCCTGGGCATGAATATGGGTTAATGCATGAAAAGTACCTGCATCAAAGTCTGGCATTTAGTATTCGGTGAGAATCAGCTCTTTTTTTTTTCATTACTTTACAAACATATGTAAGATATTTTGCAATACAATTCAAGAAAGTGGTGGTAGATTTCAGTAAGAGATCACTCCTGAAAAGCTTCTGTTGCTTTTTGTCTTTTCTCTAGCCATGAATAAGATACATGCTAAACTTTTTACAAGTTGCAAATGGTTTGTGAACAGAGTTCAACAAAATTTGTTCAGTGTAAACTGCATCAAGAAATATAGATTTGGCTGGGCGTGGTGGCTCATGTCCGTAAGCCCACCATTTTGGAAGGCTGGGGTGGGTGGATTGCTGGAGGTCAGGAGTTCGAGACCAGTCTGGCCAACATGATGAAACCACATCTCTACTAAAAATACAAAAATTAGCCGGGCGTGGTGGTTGGTGCCTGTAAGCCCAGCTACTTAGGAGGTCGAGGCACAAGAATCACTTGAACCCAAGAGGCAGAGGTTGCAGTGAGCTGAGATCACACCACTGTACTCCAGCCTGGGCGACAGAGTGAATCTTTGTCTCAAAAAAGGAAAGAAA